>CM044955.1:38240863-38318664 GCA_024516035.1 Bactericera cockerelli | reverse complement strand
TAACTATGTACAAAACTAGAACCCAAAAAATGAGAAATAATATCCAAAATTCCTGACACAAAATCCTGCTTTCCTAACGCCTACGTTATTATTATTATTTTTTTTTTAATATTACAAGATTGTGCTAGATATGGGAGGCTAAATCATTGACTGGTTTCCTAGGTCTGGCATAATGCTACTGGCAACAATGTTAATATCAAAAACACATGACATCGCACATGGTATGTGGCTTCGTGACATTTCGTATGACGTCGTGTAGATAATGTAAACTGAATACAACTGAAGACTGTCCTCAGTAGCATATTACATAGATATAGTTCTTGCCTAATATTTCATGATACCTACTTGGAAATACTCAACTCTGATTGGTTGATTCAAGGACAACTGAAGACAATTTCGAATTGTCTTCACATTTGGTGTTCTCCTTGGAAAGTAACATGAAATGTTAAGCAGCATTGATCTATTTTACACAAAGCTTACTCTTTTTTTTTTTTTTTTTTTCTTTGAGTTGGATCAATTGTGCCATGTTCAAGGGATTATGAGTAGTGTTTTCACTGTTCAAAATTAGGTGAAAATGTCTTCAGTGTCTTCACCCGACGAGCCGCCACTGCACTACAGCTCCAGTCAGGATTGTTGGATCCTTACCACTCCAAATCAGGTTCTTTCTTAAAGTGTTCTTCCATATAGAGCTATTTAGCACTTTAGTCATTTCAAATATTCCTTGTCAATAGTCTTTTGCCATTTCAGTACGTTTGTTACCACCATTAAGGTACCAGAACCCTTGATCTCTTAAGAGTATCCAAATCCAAGTTACACAATAATGGTCAAATTCCAAACGTAACGAAATAAGTATCAGCCAGGTCGACCTTATGTTGCTCGCATCCAATTATTTTATCTGTGTTGGTATTTGGCTAAAAAAAAATCCGTAGTGTTTGTTATTCCATCATTTTGTAACCCATGTTCATCTCACCTGAGAAGTATTTCATCAATAATTTTCTTGTCAGTTATGTTAATGAGAATGAGTTTTTCAAGATAGTATTTTGAACTTTGAAAATATCAGCTACCGTCGGATTCCTTATTGACTAACGCCCTTGTTGAATCCAAAATTACCGGTATTTCAGCCCAACTCTTGCTGTAAGTGATGATAGTTTAGGTAGATGACAGTAAAAATAAGGTTAACTTACTGGAAAGCGGCGCCGTACCGTTGTTCATTATTCTTCTCACAACACCTTCTGCGTCCTGTTTCAGATGCGATGGGGAGGAGGTCCGCCTGATGCTGTGGGACACGGCAGGCCAGGAGGAGTTTGATGCCATCACCAAGGCCTACTACAGGGGAGCGCAAGCATGTGTGATAACCTTCTCCACGATAGACAGGGATTCTTTTGAAGCCGCTCACTCGTGGAAAATGAAGGTTAGTGTGTAACTGTGTACAGTGTTTTCAGAAAGTCCAATGCAAATGTTTCGGTAGTACCAGTCATAAATGAACACGACAGATCTAGGTTTTGCTTCGGGCGACATGATAATTGCCAAATTTTCTTAGATTTTTTGATTGGCTTATTTTCATTTCTTTTGCCCGTACCAAACCAATCCTAGCTTTATTATTGTATCCATGGCTATTTAACACTATAACATATTTATTATATCTTACATATCACTTTGTCGGATGTGTGGTCAGCAAGAGTAAAATTACAATCCTTTCCACTCGTGGAATTGAAACAATTTTGTACATTCTCTCGTATGCCAATATCTTGCAAAAAGGAATGAGTTAATACTTTCATTCACGTAGCATAAAATAATATGAGGATACATTGCTCACAGCCATACGTGTGCCAGCAGACTTAGATCTTGGTTCTAACAAGATACTTAAAAAGCACATCAAGTACAACATCTTCTTATCTGTATCGCTCTAGTCTAGAGCTTCTAGAAACAAATCATCACAAAAGGAATAATTGGAAACACTATATCTCAGAGAAGTGATTGCCTTTATTATTGTCATTAGCTGGCAAAATATGGCTCTCATAAAGTACGTGGTGGAAAAACGTAATGTTGGACTTAATGAAACTCCAGGAGTGGATCTTTTATTGCTCTTGTCGTTAGCAATAGAAAATTCTGCAAATCAGAAACTTCAGAAGCTTGTTAATTTTTATATGAGACTCATGCACATAAATAACAATGTCAAGCTATGTAAAAAGTTGAATGTAAGAGTAACCCCTGGCGTGAGGAAGACCTATACTGTTATTCCAACAGAAGCAGTGGGGCAATATTGTGCAACCTTGTTACTAGCTACATAATTATTATACCTACACAATTTTACAAAGGTGGTTGTCATTACTTTTTTTAAGTAGTGTATTCCATTGATTTAAATATTTTTACTGATTCCAATACTAATAGTTAAAAAATTTCTTTGCAGGTGGAAAATGAGTGCGGGGAAATTCCAACCGTTTTAGTCCAAAATAAAATTGATCTTCTAGACCAAAGTGTTGTAGCACCGTAAGTATAAACTATGAATAAAAACATTACAATTGGCTACTTGGTATACTTATGTGAGTTATTTGAAATATATCTCTGTATTGACCTTTCCTTGGTGTTCCCCTCTAAATGGCTAAAGAAATTCGTTCTATCAAGAACTGTTTTGATCAATAATTTTATTATTGACTCTTTCATCAAAACTATACCCAGTCAATTAAATTGTTTACTTAAGTTCTATATCTTAATAGTAATGAAGTAGTTTAAATAATAGATACTTAATTACTTCCAAGTAGACCATTTATATTTTCTTAACGCGTGTTGTGAACTGAACATGTACCGCTACATTTTGTTCAACATCTCCAGTACAGATTGATAAGGTCTGGTCCAATACATCAGAGCCGTCTTCAATCTACCTCACCATGAGAAGATCTCATTCTTGCATGTCGACAAGGTGACCTGATTTCTACCGCCATATTGTTTTCTTGCCCGAATTTTCCCAGCCAATTATATCCAATATTTCGCTATGTTTTATGATAATACCAGAGGTAATTGTAGTGCTCCGAATTATCAGTTACTACCGTGATGATAAATAGTATTGAAAAGGAAGTATGTAGGTACTTATTTTTGTTATTACTTGCACTATAACGACTTGATTTTATTGGGTCTTTTAGAATCTTTAGATAATATCATGGTTCAATGTTAGACCATGGTTCAATTTAACATTATTTTCAGATGAAGTATGTAGTTTTTGACAATTTCGAGAGGTTGTTGAGATTGCGTGGGTATAACTTTTATAAATTGTTTTCGAAAAATATTTTTTTTTTTTAAATTTAAATCGCAATCGCAGTTAGTTCTATAGCATTAAAGCCCTAGTGCAGAGTCGCTAATGAATCATTCAACATTATACACCATCAAATGGCTAATGGACGTGCTTAATCAATCTCTTAGTGACAATGCATATTATGCAACTCATACTAAAACCACTTTATTCCTTTATTCCTGGCAAATTTTCTTCCCTAACTGTTTTTATTATAAGTCAATTGCAACCAGAATAGATTTGTTTGTGTATGCCAGTAGGAAATACACTTCGTTAGAGCATACCATGAGGTAGCTCTACTTTGAGGCATATAACAGATCAATACGAATTATAGACCGGTCGATAGACATTTCACTAAAAACCGTAATATCTACCTACCGTACTTCATAAAGTGCTCTCACCCGTTAACACAAGTACTCAAGCTCGATCAATTTTGAAATCTGGTTTGATTTTTACTTACCTAATGTATATTTTTGAAGCCTAAGAAGTAAAGTAATGTTGGAGTAAACCGTTTTTAATGAGAGTTCAGTGAGAAGTTAATTACTGGTTCTACCATGTTAGTGAATTAAAAATTCCTAGTTTAGGTTCCAAGTACTTATCGCTCAGTCTTATTCTGGTTACGGGACTGAATTTCTGCACATTTCCAGGTTGTTATATTTTTTACCTCTTAAATCATAATAGTATATCTTGAAATCTTAAGTAATTATGAATACATTAAATAGATACCTATCTATTCATGTGAGTACATGTGGTACATATTTTTGCATGGACTTACAGTGTCGAACAGTAATGCACTATGTTGAGCTATGGTATACATAATATGTAATTGGATTTACGAATACTTTTGCAATTTATAATTGTATATCATAAAAATAAATAAATGGTAAAGTGGTACTATTTATGTAATGGTAAGTAGTATTGTGTCTCTTCTCTTCTTGCTCAACAGAAGAAGACATACCGAGTCATGGACATGGGCAACCTAGACTCAGTCTACCTACTAGACTCTAGTAATACGAGAGAGTCTAAAACCATAAAATAATAATATTAACATGAAAAAAAAGTTATGAAACATGAATCTCTAAAAATCCTTAGCTTCTGTACTAAAAATTGAAGTGTGTTTTGTAGAAAAATTCTGCAAGCTACTCTCGCTATGAAAACAATTTATGTGACAAGTCTCGCAGTAAAAAAATTCCCGCACTTGGTAATTACATATTTTCCTTGATGCAAAATTAGTGGATGTGACAATTATTTAACCAAGGGAAGGGATTAAGTGGATGCCCGGAAATTCCCTCTCTAAGATCGGTACAGTGATAAAACATTTTACTCTAAAACAAGTACGCGAGGGTCCTCTATTTTGAGCTATTGAACACTGAAACTGATGATACAGCTACCTAAGAGAACCATGACCACTACACTATGGCAATAACTCCACCACTGGTTGCTCACATAAATCTCACCGACATGCTCATTTGCCTGTGAGGCCGGCACCGCCTCGATATCTATTAATTAGAAGAAATAAAAGTTTCATAAATAAATATCCACGTCTAAACATGGTATTTATTTAGGATTTCATTTGATTTTATTACTAGCGTGTAATTCATTCTTACTGTTAGAACTTCAGATGTAAAGGTGATGAGAAATGTTTGGTCCATGTCAAGTTGTTGTGAGAAAAGAGGAGCTTGTATTGCCTTGGGAGCCAGAGGACACTTCCTGGGCAGAACAAGATTAGGGTGGAGTTACTTACCTGCTAATCAGGAGTAATCAGGATCAAGTCATTATTAACTCTTAGTCATTAATACTGCGGATACAGTTCAATTAATCTTTCTTAAACATTAATCCCACAATAAATAATTGATATATAATTAATATTGGCATTACGTAAATGAGATGATTTCCCCACAAATACCTGGTTGACTTTCTTCGGCGATTTCACCGCATTATTTTGAACTGAACTAAAGCACTGAGTGCTACAAAAAAATGCATTATGTAGTCATGAGAAGTGACAGAACGGGTAAAAGAATTATACATCGCTTAAACTTTGGCCGATTTAAAGATTATGTGGCAAAATATTAATACAAAAAATATTCAAATCGCATTTGTGTAGTCTGTTTTTTCATTGATGCAAAATATCTGACTCTTCAATCATTACTTTGAGACCACATTACACGTTCGTAAGGAGGTACCACTATTTAAATTAAGCTACAATAATCCAAAGCTAGCGGAAAGTTCCCGAAATAAAGATAAGAAACTTCAAACACCAATTGGTCCTATCCCTATTCTCGTTTTAGGTTCACATCCAGATTTTTTTCTGGTGACAACCCGAGCTCACTAAAGCTAGTTGATGCAAGCAGCTAAGAGCATACCAGGGATATCAGAAAATGGAGGGTAAATCACTATATCCCTAATCGTGCTAGGTTTATAGTTTAGAAAGCAACTTTAATCCTTGTGGCAAGGCAATACCAATCTATACTATACCTACAGACATTGTAGACTCAACTGTTGCAAGACTCATTTGTAGAAGCTAACACATTGTTTGCAGGTTGCATTTATAGGAGCTAACACATGAATTTGGAGGTTGTATTAGGAACTATCACATTTTGCAGGTTACATTTACAGGAAGAAACAAATTTTCAGGTTGCACTTATAGGAGCTAACACATAGAACTTGCAGGTTGTATTAGGAACCATCAAATTTTACAGGTTACATTTACAGGAAGAAACAAATTTACAGGTTGCACTTATAGGAGCTAACACATAGAATTTGCAGGTTGTATTAGGAACTATCACATTTTGCAGGTTACATTTACAGGAAGAAACAAATTTACAGGTTGCATTTATGGGAGCTAACTTATTTATTTTTCAGGTTGTATTTAGAGGAACTAACACGCATTAAATTTGTAGGTTGCATTCATAGGAGCTTTTAAGTTGAATTTATAGAATCGGAAACAAAATTTCTAAAACTGCTCCACTTAGCTTGGGAGATTATAGCTTAGAAAATATTTGCATAAATGTCTTGATCTGGATACGAACTTACGAAGGCAGAACTCGTGTCTGTTATCTTCTTGCTTGAGACTTGACTCGCCCTATAAATCTGAATTCACACCAGAGGCAACTTCAGCATCTCCTCCTTCCGAAATCACATTTGCGCCGCGGGCTAATTCAAAACCAACGGGAGCAGAATCGGGCTCGCGCAATTTTCAATATTGTAATTTAGTTTCAATCAATTACAGCATGTATGAGATATGAGAACGTCTGCCAAGATATGATCTTTGTAACTTGATAAGTGGGAAATCGTGTATGGAGAGGTATTGTGGGGTTCTTGAGTCTTGAATCCTGCCGGAGTATTTGTATATGATGCTCGGTGTTATCGATGTACGTACCTATTATTATAATTAATAATTATACAGATTCTTTTTAATGCAATGAGTTAGCTAGTGTTAGTAATGTTTTTTTTATATATATAAAAAGCCGTTTGTCAGTTGTTCTAAACTAGGTCTATTGGTAAAGATGAACAGCCCCCCCCCCCCAAAAAGCACTGTGATTCTCAGCTAATGTATTTTTCTTTTTCTTTTTTTGATTCAGAGCACATGTTATCTAAACCATCTCTAATGTTGAAGTGGTATTACAAAAACGTTTCCTAGTGTAAAATACGTACTTAAGTAATATTTTTATATTATTTTAAACAGTTCTGATTACTACTAGATAAGTTTTTAACTGTCAAATTACGAGTACAATAATTCACTTAGTGTCTGTTAAATAGGTATTATGCAAACATGTGCTACCACAAGAAAAAATGTCAAGTTTGGCAAGCCCCTATTTAAGATTCAAATTCCCCATAATATAGCTTCACAGCATAAATTATGCAAAAATGTACATTTTTCAACTTGAAAATACTTCATTAAGAAAACGAGTTTTTTATGAAGCAAATTTGATGGGATTAAAAAGTGTTTCAACCTGAACTGGATTGGACATGATTACCAGCTTTCTAAGATTGACTCTATTAACTCCTGCTGTGGTTCTAGAACAGTTGGGTGTGAATTGGGTTACAGTTACAGTGAGTGCTCTTTTTATCTTCAGTTTATAGTTTATCATTTTTACTATCATAGGGTCGCGGTTCATTGTAATGTTACAGTAGGTAGTGGCTCAACAGGGAAGAGATACGTTGGCATTACCAGAACACAAATTATTGACAAAAACCACCAGAATTTTGTGATTGGCACTATTATATTTCTTTGTACGTCCATTGGAGTGGTACATATTATATTTGTATTTGTCTTGGAGTGCTATCTATAATCAGGTAATTATGGACTTGCCACTAATCATAAAGGTTTTATTATTATTTTTATTTAGGTACAATCTTGATTCTACTTTAAGAGTTATTAAACACTTTTGCACAAGTTGTTAGATCGATTAAAAGCCAATAACCTTTTTTCCAACCTTTTCCTTTACTGAGGAATATTTATCGTTACTGTGTGCGGCCTAAGCGCATCTAATTAATATCTGAAGACATTATTGACCTCCTATATCGATAGAAAATAGATAGCAGAAGTTCTATGAAGTCCACATGTCAGGAAGGATGATGAGTAAGGATAATGTATTGCAAGAACATGACATCTTATGTGAACCTATTACTAATTTGCTACAAGAACATCTTGAATAATGTTTTTAATATCTTCAACTTGTAGAATGGCTCACAACTGCATGGTTATTGCAGTACTATGCATTTCAATGCATCTGGCAGCTGCTTGTATTAGGACTTTATGTTCGGAAGGATTTATAATTTAATTCCAAATACCAGATCCTGATCACTGATCAGGTACTTAAGAGTAGAAGAGAGCTGAGGGCCTTCGCTTCTCTCTCTCTCTCTCTCTCTCTTCCTCTCTCCATTCCCTTATTTAATTATTACTGTTCTTATTGAATTATTTGCAATTGAGTATCCTGAAAATTTGTTCTAAACAATCATGAATAATAATACGTATATTGCATTTGGAATTCGAAAACTTTTTTATGAAGGTATTTATTCTTTGTTGTGTGCAACGTCTGTGTGATGTATAATTATGTATACTCGTACACTTTCCAAGATGTTTAGACGTGTGCAAAGTGCAGAGACTTAAAGTAAAACATAAAAAACCAAAGTCTGCATAAACCCGTCTGCGGTCTAATTTATTATCATCCAGCTAGTTAAATGACAATGTATTGAATTATGTCACCGACAAATCCGACCATGTAAAATAATTAACACTCATTGTACCTGGTACTTTTAATTATGAATACAATTTACATGTAGTTACGTGTATGACCATTAAATATTTTTAATTCCATGTTAAGGACTAGACTTAAAAGAAAAAGTTTCAACTCCAATGCTGAAAACCTGTAACTCCTAGCAGTAAGAAACCTCTAATTAAAATGGAAAGAATTCCGCGATTGCAATACAAGAAATTTTATTTATTGGAGAAATTCCTCTGCATCTGTTTGATTGTAATTTTAAAAACAAACATTGATGGTGTAGATACTGGTATGAGCATTACATGAAGGAACCAGAAACACTGAGAGGAGATTACTTGTGATTGTGAAGAACGCTAGAGTCATCTGATACGGGTGCCCCATGTGTGTTATCTTGGTGCTTGACCCAAACAGACTTGATGCTTCACTCTAACAGACTTGATGCTTGACCCTAACAGGTTAACCTTTTCACTAATCACTAACCGGACACAAAACGTAGAAGGTAAAAAATACAACCGAACGCACCTCATATCAAAAAAGGTTGACGAGACGCAACTCGAAGACATCCAGGAAATGGTTGGGTTGGCAAATAGGGGGGCGGGAGGGGGTTTAATAAAATTATGTAAGAACTAGGGGTCGAATAACGTTAGTAGTAGGCATGCATTTTCAGTCGGTGAAAATGGCGCATCCACCAAACATCGTATTAAAGTTATTCCTTCTCTGAGTCATTATTATCATCACATCCAGCAAATTTCTAAATAGTAAATGTACTTATTATGTTATGTATGTACCATTGTACCTATCGCTACATCCACTACCTGTAATTATGTGGAAACATTAACATACGGTTATTCTCCAATTTCCTGTTTTTCTTTGCTTTAAATTTTCAGCTTCTCTCTTTTTCAAAACAAACAATAAAATGACTACTTCTATTCTTCAGCCTTGTAGATGTTACCTGAGTGGTAAAGTGGTTTTGTCTTATTTCGTCTTCACTTCTGGTGTGGTCACATCCGGCTAGTGGTCTTCCTAAGAGCTGATGCAAATCACAAGTTGGAACAAGTGGCAAATGTTTTCTAGACCACATTTATCTGGACCATTTATCTACTTTTTTACTTTGACCATATATTTTTTACTAGATCAGATTTTGTAGACAAATTTGTAAGTACAAGTTGGATTCATGTCTTGCGTCTAGTAATATGTCTTGTTTGTTAGCTTGGCATTGCACAATGCACAGTTGAAATAAAGTACTTGTCTTGGTATCGGACAGAGAGTATCTACTTATATGTAGGGGTATATTGTATGTGTAAACTTTACTGAAGATTTACACTACATAATATGTGTATGACTAAGTATGTGCTGTACGTACATTAAAGTTTAATTGAAAACTGTTGAGCCGCGTCCCCACCGGTGTTGGATCAACATATAATTCAACAATTTTGCCTACAGTGTGCCTAATTTTTGTTAATATTTCATGGTGGGGGAAGTATTTACGCTGAAATTTGGCCCCTGAACACCTGGTACAACGTCCTGGGCAAATATTCTATTTATCTGTGCGTACATTGTATAATAGTGTAGACCGAGTAGGATATTGCAAATTTTGAAAGTTTAGTTTAGAAAATTAAGACTCACGAATGACCCAATGCTATCTCATTTTCCTCACCAGGGAAGAGGCTGACCTCCTGTCCCGGGCCCTAGGCTGTCGACTCATGAGGACCTCTGTCAAGGAGGACATCAACGTCAACTCCATCTTCCGCTACCTGACCACCAAGTGCCTCACCCAACTCAGACAGCAGGAGGAGGAGTTCTCCATCAATGGGAACGGACTGCATCCCTACACGATAAGTAAGCGTCATTAAATCTGTTATTCATGATGGCAATTTTACTTCCCTATCCGTCACAACATCTTATATTATAAAATGGTTCGCTTGTGTGTATGTTTGTCCTCGTAAAACTCGAGAACCTCAAGTTGGATTAAGCTGAAATTTTGCATAGTTACCAATGACAGGCTCATCGACGTTTGATGAAATTTTCAAAAGTTGAGCTTATGAGCTTATTCAAATACTGGCATATGTAGCGCATATCTCGCGAAGTACAAGTCCGATTGAGCTGAAATTAATATAGTTACTCATCACATTGTACAGGAGCTATCTAGATAATGTCGATTTTTCAAAAATTCAGCTTTTTCTGGCTGGAAGACTATAAAGAGGGAGTAGACCAGCAGTCTGGCTGGGGGACTATGAACAGAGTGTAGACCAGCAGTGGCTTGGTTCTGGGGGCCCTTGTCAATTATCAGTCTAATTGTAAAGACAGTGGTAAATGTGCTGAGTCATTCCTCTACTGTCTGGCTACCATCGTTCACGATGACGCCACCCTATGATGATGATGATAGATGAAGAATAATCAGTAGTCACTGTGGCAGAGAGTAGTCACTGTGGCAGAGCGAGTTAGCGCGCTAGGCATTGCACACATGGTGACCTGGGTTCGATTCCCAGCGGGGGAGGATTTTTTCTGCTCTGTACTTGGATGTTCGGGGTCCACTCATACCTCGTGAGGAAAAATGAGTAGCTGCTTTAATGTGAAGCAGCGACCAGTGGCAGAATCTTAGGCAAAAAAATAATACAAGGTATTGAAAATTAAAGTGGTAAAGTCCTATGATTCTGCGCTACCCACTAAAATTGTGACATAATAACACAAAGAAAAAGCATCATTATTATGAAGAATAATCTATTTTTTTTTATTATTTTTTTTTTTAACATCGCTTTCAACTGCATGGTCATATCACATCGGATGTTTTACCCTCCATTCGCTGAAAAATCACGAAAATGCAAATAACACGTTTGTCTTCCAATTTCAGGTGCTTTCGGCCCGACCACCATCCTGAACGGAATGAACTACAACCAGCACCACCACAACGGAAAGAACGGGACCATCGTCCTCTCGGGGAAATCCTCCAAGCTGGGCAAAAACAACAAGAAGAAGAAGAACGTGTTCAGGAACACTTGTAAACTACTGTGAGACTTGGCGCTAGCAACTGCTATACTTCTCACACGTAATAAGTATTGATGAACTTGGTTTTCTAAAGTAATGTGAGCCAGCGTCGATGGCGCGTTGAATGCACCAGCTCTCGTAGGATCGCCGAAGTTAATCAACGTCCAGCGAGGTGGAAACTTCGTGATGCTGGTATTCTGGCCCAACCCAGCCAGGGTGGTTGAGGTTCATGTCGGTAGCAGGTTTGTAAGTTTCCTGCGAATGAAGAGTTGCAACCCTGTAGTGATATGACCATGCAGTTGAAAGGGTCGTTTAACCCAATTAAAAAAAAAAGTAATGTGATTTAGGAAGAAAATTTAAAGTAACCAACACTACAACAAGTATAGGGTTTAGCCATTGATCATGAACCATTTTGAAATGTCTATATTATCAAAACTGTAGCTTCATAATGAATTTTTGTTTAAAGGCATGCTAAAAAACAAAATGCCATTCATTGTAATATTCACCATTCACGTTTTGAAGATCACATAACAGACATTTTGGCCTTAGCGCTATGTGCATGAATTCTGTGCTCATACCTTCTCTCAAGATACGCATCGCGATTGCTAACATATTTCGGGGATAACATTGATTTCCTGGTTGGAGAGCTCTTTCAGTTCTTGTAGGGTTTTACCCAAATAAAGTAATTGCATTCTTCATCAAGTCCAACATCTTGATTAATAAGATCTTCAAAACGTGAGTTGGTGAGTATTACAGTAAGTGACATTTTGTTTTCTAGCATTCCACCAAAGAAAAATATATTTTGAAACTTCGGCTATGAAAATATAGGCATTTCAAATTGGTTCATGATCAATGGCGGACCCTGTATAAGGAAAGCACGTCTTTGGTTCGAGACATGATGCGCTGTGATTGATGGAAAGTCTGACTGAAGAGATATACATATATCTTTCTTGTTAACTATACTAAAATTTGGCCACGAGTAAAGTAAAGTATTATTTTCTAGGGCTATGGGAAATGAAAAAGTAAACTAGATTCAGCCAGCGTCGATAGCACGTTGAATACACCAGTTCTCATTCAGTCACTGAAGTTAAGCAATATCCAGCGAGGCTAGTACTTGGATGAGTGACCATTCAAATTTGAATCCTCGTAATGCTGGCTATTCCCGGCCCCACTCAGACTGGATGAGGTTAATTTATGTAGTTGGTTTGTGATTTTTCAGCGAATGGAGGGTAAAAACCCCCATTGTGATATAACCATGCAGTTGAAAGCGATGTTAAAAAAAAAATAGATTCATTCTTTGTCTGTGAGAGTTCTCATCATCATAAAGCCACAATGAAAAGTTACTAAGTTAGGTATCTATTTCATAAATGTATATATTTTGCATTTGTTTGGGACAGTTAGTAGAACTGTTTGGGTTAAGCAGAATTGAATTGAATACTATTATTTATAATGATAATTAAAAATAGTAAAAATGTCAGCACAATTATGTTTTTAGGGCATTTGAAAAAATCTCGCTTATTAATATTCTATGAAATATACCTACATCAATTTTCACATTACTAACTCGAAAAGTTGATGAACATTATTTTCAGCAATTTTCCAAATACTATAATGTATACTATACGGACCTAATACGATTAATGTCAGCTATCATGTTTAAAAAGTCTTATGTACAATACCTTTAGCTCAATACTTAAATACCAAGCTGATGAAAAACTCTGTGTACATTTTTGATACTGAGCTGATCTTAAATTTTGAATTAGTCTGTCTCTTAAATTCCATATTCATGTTATGCATTTTATAAGTCATTTGTAAATTTATTTGTAAATATCTACCTACTTAAATCAATAATAAAATGTTCTCATACATATTTTACTTTTGTAAAGATTATGCATTATATCGTTCTTCCTGTACTTTACTAGTTAGTTCTTCACGCTAGTTTTAACAAATAGAAAACTTCCTACCTCCTAGAAGGGGTCTTCTTTTAGAGGCTTTACAGTGGTTCAAAATTTGATATTTGCTGTTTCTAAGGAGATGGTTGGTCTTCGGTTGAAGTGTCTCGATATGCTCCGAGAGGTATATAGCGAGGAGCTTTGCACCTCCTGTGCTTCTAGTGGATGGGTAGTGTTAAGATGTACATTGATGTAATGGACCTAGTAGGTAATGCATAAGACCAGTTACAATTTCACACACCTGCTTACTTATCTACATGAGCTAGTGCATAGTGCATAAAAGAGCTAGTGCATAAAAGTCTTTATTTATTTATCTTGCATACATGTAGATTCCAGAGGAGATGTTGCAAAGATTATGAACATTCACTTGAAAGATAACTTTGTTCATTCGTTTTGCTTGGATGTAGAATATACCTACTCGTAGTTGAGAACAGTCAAACAATATTTTAGACATTGTGATGAAACCTTTTCCTTCTTGATGATTTATTTTTACTTCCGAGAAATTTCTAATATTAGAAATCGGAAGTATTGTGTTCGTTTTGTAAAAAAAATAAAATATTTTTTTTTTTTTTTCTGGACGTTTCATATAACCTCCTGAGCAACTTGGGTTTTGTGTCCGTCTGTCGGTCTGTCAGTCTGTTAAAAATATTCCTGTAACGCACAAATCTCGGAAACTACTAAACGGGTTGTGATAAAAAATTTCACACATCTAGGAGACGTTCTGTAGATGCTCCCATTTTAAATTCATCAAATTCCTACTAGCAGTTCTGGCTGAAAGAGACCATGCGCCTGACCACTAACTATTTACTTAAACGCTTATAATTATCTCGTAAACAAGTAGTACACCCGACTTTGATGAATTTTTTTATATAAATGCATATTCTTGTTTTATACCTATAGGTTATTTATATTTATTTTTTAATTAATAATGATTACTCTGATATTTAAGAAAATCCGAAATTTTGGACAAAAAAGTCAAAAAATTAAGGTCCACGACTTGATTTTTTCTTTTGTAGAATCTAAAATGTAGGCGGTTTTGCAGGATTTAGTAGAAAATCTCAAAATTGCCACGTGTAAATAATGTGAAACAATCACGAGGAAGTATTGTGTCCATAATGGGCAGTGTTTCCTTTTCTTGATGAGAAGAAAACAGGTGAACGAGTGAGTGCTTAGGCCGCTCGCGGACAGGAGGAATTAAACCCACTGAGGAAGCACTTGGGTAAAGAAGGTAGCTGAGTGCAAGATACTCATTTCTGTCGAAACTTAATGGCACGTTGAATACACTAACTTTTTTTTTCTAAGCTTTATTAGGTAGAACAAAAAATATATACAGTAGAACACAATGAAATATAAAGAAAAACAAAACGATTAAACAAATATAGGTACAAGAAGAAAAAAAAAGAGAGAAATGTCCTACCTAAAGGGCGGGGTTATTGCCTGTAACAAACTCTTCCACCCAACCCTTATAATATAATCACTGAAGTTAAGCAACGCCCAGTGGGGTTCAGATATGTTGGATGACTACTGAAATTCGAACTCGTGATGCTGGCTATTCTCGACCCCACCTTGGTAGGATGAGGTTAATGTGTGTAGCGATCTTGTGAGATTCCAGAGCATTGAGGAGAGAATCTAACATGATATGAATATTATATTGAATTATAGAAATGAATATTGAAAAAATCAAAGAAACGGTTAGAAATGTAAGGGAAAATAAAATAAATTTCCCCTGAGATTAATATGTTTATCCGATTTTTCTAAGTTGTTGTTATTATCTTTATTACTAAAGAGTCCTGATGATTAATTAAAAGATAAAAGGTACCTGGATATTATTTAAAATAATTGAATTTTTCTTGCCAAATATTTTATGTACCTACATTCTTTACTTCCCGAGTGAAAGGTTCTACATTTGGAGAGATGAAGAAAATTGTAGCTCATCGTATTATTAATATGCCCGGTAGAAAGATAGTAAAAAGTTGTTTCTTGAATGAAGTCCAAGAATGAGATGAAAAGAGCGCTATAATTCAGACTCAGGTAGAGCTATTATGACAGAAGTAGAACTTTCATAACCGCCCTAACCGGAATCTCCTCGCACTAGATCTTGCTGAAGAAAATAAAAGAACTTGCAAAAACTCAATTCCCACAGATCTATAAACAGCAGTACGCCAGGCCACTTGAAGTCCCGACCTACTTATTATGTACTTTTGTAGGTATGGAGTTTATGTACTTTTAATGTAATTACACAAACTTTTTTGGGCAGTTTATTACTTCCGAGAATTTTATAAGATATTTTTTGTTTGTTGGTAAAATAAAATATTTTTTTGCTAAGACTTCCATTTTTTTTCATAATTATGTCTAGAAATATCGTAACCTCCTTATTGTGTCGGTCTCTATGTCTACCTGTTAGTTTAATTCCTTGAAAGGCGCAAATCTCAGAAACTCATTAGCATCGAACCATTGGATCATGGAGACAGAAACCATGCACGTGACCTCTAACTTTCCACTTAGAATCTTATATCTCTTGAACAATATTTAGGCACACCTGATTGTTACGAAATGTACCTGGGTACATCTGTGAATGGGTTTATATGTATAAGTAGGTAAATGGATGTGTAAGTGTAAATATGTAAATTAATGAGAACGACGAACGAGTAAATTTGTAAATGAACAGCTAGTGAGCTTAAATCTATAATTATTCTATAAATGCATGGATATGTACAATTATTGTACATGTAATTTTTTTTTTTTTTTTAGGGGCATCTTGTCTTCTGCTGACTGCTCACATGTCTAGGCTAGTTGGATTCTTCACTGGAATCATAGGTCGCCAGTCCAAATCTGTTAATCTGTCAGATTAGCCTAACTAACTTGTACTCGTCTAATGGGAAGACTACCCCTATGCTTAATAAGTCGAATAACTAGTTATCAATATTATAGATGTAGGCCCATACATAATGTATAAACATTACACCTAGGTACGTAGGTAAATAGTAAATATAAATAATTTAATAAATAATCCATAGTTCACTTGAATGTACTAGGCTTAACAACTAGTTCTCACTTACTCGGTACAGTTCTGAAAGTAGATACGAGACATGGAGATGAAGATTATTATTGTTAGAAATCCATTATTCTTGATCCATTTTTATATACCTAGTAATAATATCCATGCATGTCGCACATAATCAGCAAATTCGAGTAAAGATCAACCACAAGGCTTGGTACGCACTGTATTGATTTCAACCCGGGAATCGATCCCCTAGGCCGCAGCTTATATAACACTTGTAACAGTTATACCGCTGTCATGTGATATCCCTGAGCTTTCCTAGGACTTCTGTGTCCGCTATCAGGTTTTGTTGAAGATTGAGCAAGGAAAGCATCGTATAGCTTTTAGTTCACTTTAGACTGCGTCTCCAGTACTTTACCTACGCAAGTTCAAATCCTAGACCCATTTTGCCGTCAATTTATTTCTATCTTGAATTTATTTTCTCAACTGTCCGAAAATGAATGTCGTACTATTCGTGGCTCTTTTGAAAGCATTTGTTTATTTGTTCGTATATTTAATTGTGTTTGACTCGAAATTAAGCAATTTGATTACGAGTTTCTTTAGTCGTTTTTGCTCTTGAAGTTTCGTCGGGTGCGTGTTTGTAAGATAGTGCGAATTTTATATAGATATAGCTATTGTAGAGGAAGATATATCATGTGATACTTTAACAAAGGTATATTATTTATAATTCCGATGTACCTATAGTTACATTATTTATTTTATTTTTTGTAGATAGTAAGGTTGAATCTTTGATCTCCGAACCCCCACTTACCTACGCCCTCCGGTGATCAAACCTCCTTCCTCAAAAACTGTAGGATGGGACGTTAAAACCTAGTTTTGGTTGATTTTTAATTATTTTTTTGTTGATAATGGGGGTTAGAACCCTATTGAAAAATGTAAAGGACATAATTATTAAATTAGCTCTATGCGTTTTTAGACACATGTCTTTTCTTGTGCATCTACAAAATAAATAAGAATTATTAAGTATTAATAATAAAAATTCAAGTGTACGCAACTACGCATGTAACAAGTTTGTACTGGGATATCTACATATAACTAATGATACGGTACAGCTTTTATCTCAACGGAATGTTTCAAGGGACGGTTTCAGTGTTTTATTTATTTAATACTCTGGGAGGTGTCTAGCAAAATAAAAATTGAGTTCTATAAACTGAAAAGACAAAAGACGGAGAGTCGGAGAGCTAGTACCTTTGATGAACATAGAAAATATTTCTTGGGACCTGAGAGCAATTCATGTTTATATCCTATATGTAAATATTAAAACCTCGGAAATAAGGGGTATTTCTATATTTAATTTTCAAGCCATCTTCACGCCAAAGAAATTCAAGCCTAATTCACATGCACAACTGAAATATCTTTAGAGCAAAGCCCCTGTGTCAGTGTCCGAATATACCCAGCACCTTGAAATGAATGCCAGTTATCTCAGGAGCTAGGGATCTTCTTATCTACCCTCCAGCCTCCAGTGATAGCACAACACACGCAGCCCATCAGTCATGGACCCAACACCGTCCACGTCAAAAAATATACTTCTGTTCAAGAATAATTTAGATGAGCCCAGCGTGGACTTTTCGCAGGTGAGTCGAAAGTGTCGAAAGCTTTATGAAAATAACCTGGAATAACGAATATAGTGAAATTTTCATTAAATAAAATATTTCATAAAATAGTGAGAGTCATAAGTGGCAATATATGTGAAGATGAAATTTATCTGCAGTAGGAAATCAATCGACGGCGACGGGACGCGACGCACGATTTTAAGTTTCTAAATTTTAATACTTGATTATCCTTTACGTTAAAAAGTTTAAGGTTCTACCTCATGGGGTATTTGCTAACCACTACGAGCATAATGATTGTGTTAGTTGTGGTAGGTAAATGCATACATTTCACTTAAGCATCTAAAAGAAGAAAATAATACCCCTGTAGTACATTCTCTTGAAATATCAAGTAGATAAAATAATAATATCGCCTTATTTATACTGCCCGATTAGGAGTATTGAGTCCCATTATTCCAGCAAAAACCTCGGAAATAAGCAGTAAGCCCAGAACGTATTATTATAAGGTCAAAATCGCAAATGGGAGGGTAACATGTCACATCCCGGATGGATTTTGAACCCGCGACCTCTGGATTACCAGTAAGACGCCTTGATTACTGAGCAACCGGGACAGACAAAATAGGTATGTGTTGTTGTAGTAAAAAATTATAAATTAGATAGATTACTCTACTACCCAAATTTTTTCCAGTACTGTTCGTCTTATTTTTTTATGTAAACTGTAGTATTTAGTTATCATATTTGTGATAATCTCAATCGTGATATTACAATAAAATTATTAAAACTTGCTTTAATAATATTTTTTTTCATTACATGAGACTCGAAACACCAACCTCTATATTACAAGTCCGCCGCCTTATTGATCAAGCTATTGAGGTCGATTATATTGTGTAGTACTACAACTACTACCTACATATTATATACAGTAGTAGGTAGTATAACTACATAGTAGTTGTAGCGTGCATTTATGCAGTACTACTATTTATAGTATAGAGTGTACTACTAAGTACTTATATAGTATACCTAGAGTGTACTACTACTTATAGTATAGTAGTGCAAGGGGATTTCCTTGCCTTGAACCAAAAGTCCAAAATCCTGAAAGAAAATCACTACTACCAGTTTTCCCGCCACCTCATTTTCTTTCCAGAGTCTCCTGACCAACAGCGAGTTCGGAGACTACAATGAGGGCGTAAACTTGACCTGGCGGGAGCTGTGTGTGTACGCCCCGCAGAAGAGGGAGAGTCTCATCCGGACCTACAAAACCACCTACAAGAGAATTGTCAACAATGGTGCGTGCTTCATCTGATCAAGCTTTTAGACATTTTAATAAATACTTTGTTTATGCAACAATAACAAAAGTATACTGCCAATGATGGACACAACACTTCCTCGTGATTGGTTCACATTGTACACATTTGGCAATTTTGAAATTTTATACTAAATCACTCCTCTCCTAAACTTTTTCACCAATTTTCTTCAAACTTATTTAATACGGTAGAATACCGTTTTTCCTACAATCTAGATCCCACAAAAAAGTCTGTATCGGAAAGTAGTAGACCTTATTTTTGCACATTTTTGTACAAAATTTTGGATTTTCTTTAATATCTAATGTAAATCATATTTTATTAAAATATAATTACAGATGGACTATGTAAAACACTAATACGCATATACTTACAAATATTATCAATATCAGGTGTACCGTTCACGAGATATAAACGTATAAGTAAGAAGTTAGTGGTCAGGCGAATGGTCTCTATCTCCAAGAACCGCTAGTGGGAATTGGATTGATACTATCTATACGTCTCTTATACTATATCCCCCAAAAAACACTACGTGTAAAAATAGTCGTCAAGTGTTGGAATGATTAAAAAGAAGTGATATCAAAAACGTCAATTTTCTATGTTAGAAGGAATCATTTTAATTCCTTGATAATTCAACCAAAATAATAGCCTCACAACAACAATACACCTTTGAGCAAACTTCGATTTGGTATTTTGAGAATTTATCCAAAAAATAGCCACACAACAAAACAATGCTCTTGTAAGAACAATGGTTCTGTAATTATGCAACATCAAGCTCGCCGGTAGGCGAGCGCTCGTCAAGTAGCGCCAGCCAACCGGCCTATATTAACACGAAACAGAGTTTATATGTATTTTGTTTTATTGTTTTCGCACATCTCCCGCTAACTTTTATCGATTTTTATTTCAAATTCGTAATTAGACGCGAAAATAGATTGTGTTTCACGAAAGCGCGAGGTTCCTACGATCAGTTAAAGTCGTTTTCTGGCCACGCCGAAAATCTTAAATTTCATGAAAATATTCATACAGGTTTTTTTTTTTTTCAGACCAATTTTCTGTCAAGCGTACAGCAATTTGTGCTTGTCGTGGAAAGACGTGAGCTACGTTTTTGAATAGGGAATTTTTATCTCTGCATACCTTTTATAGTTTCAAGTATTTATTTTTTATAGGATAGGAGATATAGCCTTCTAAAATAAAAGCGGAAAATTGCACAGAGCCGCCCCTGGTTATCTTGGAGCTGCGATTCTGGTATTTTTCGAAAGGCCTTATCATAGGAAAAAATATAAAAATATAACCAAATTATTACACTGGACCAAACTTGAGTTATAGCCTTTGAAAGGAATACTTATTTTGGAGCCCAGAGCCATCTATTGTTATCCTAGAGATGTATTTCTGGTGTTTTTAGAAGGGTCTAGTCAAAGGGAATGAGATCACTTAATTTCAGATGGATGAAACAAGTAGAAAAGTCTTTAAAGCCCTCTAAAGGAATATCTATAATGAACCCTGGAGCCACGCCTAGTTATCCCAAGTTGATGACTGAAGGTTCTTTCTAAAGGTCTAATTACCCAGACTTATACTACGATGTAAATAAAATTTTAGAAAAATCAGCGACAGTGTGAGACATAAAAATAAAAATATGAAATGAGATTTATGAGAGTAACAAAAAATCTTCGCCTCACATATAACTTAAAATACTGGTGGGATATAATCGTCATTGCTTCATCCAAGCTGCCAGCAGACCGTTTTATCAGAGTAGGAACAATAACGTTCTATAACTTCAATCAAAGATTTCTATATCAAGAGGTAAACTAGGTCTATATTATTAGAAGTGTATAAAATATTGGCCAGTAAGAAGAAAAATATTCATGTAGATCAAAACAATGATAAAATATTATGTATTGAGCAGTATTCTGTGGTCGTCGACTGGTGTAGGTAAAACACAAAGTTTGCAAGGTGGTCTGGGTTCGAATCCCGGCTAGGTAGAATTTTTTTTTACTCTGTACTTTGGATGTCCGGTTTTCTCGTGAGAAAAAAAACAGTAGTTGGTAGTTTGAGTCAACCTCCTATGACCGTTTAATTTCGAACGAAGTGAGTATGGTTCTCGATCAACATTGATCTGTCACAATCTAATTATCCATCTACCTATGTTTGTAACATGATATAAGTTGTATGTTTTGTCCAATCGAGCTGAAATTTTCAGGGTATATTCCATGAATATAATGCTAGCTTATTAATTTATAAATATTAATTGTATATCTAGTATAATTTCTCACTTCTTCTGTTTATATCTACTGATTATGCTGAAATGACACCATGTTTAGCAACTCGAAGTTAGGCAAATATATGGGTCAACACTTCTTAGAGCCATAGTAAGAGGCACTTTCGGAACATACAATTATACTCGGCACTTTCATTTCCCTCTTTATTTTGCCAACATCGAATTTCCATGTACCTACCATGTACGTAGATACATAATATAATTAAAATTGTATTATAAACAAAACCACGAAACCGAGCTGTCCGTTTTTTAACGAATTCAATACTAATTTTTCAATACAAGGTTTGATTATGAATGAATTTATTGTTAATGGATTTTAAGATTAAGTAGGTATGTGTTTTTCTTCATTATTATTTATACTGGTTGAAGTTCCACAAAAGAAGCACCAATTATCCAATTATCACACCAACCTCATTTTAAAACGATTGTGACCAGTTGATTGTATTTGGTTTTAACGTTCTGATTTGAACTAGTCAGGACGTGGGGTTTTACCCTCCATTCGCTGGGAATCGTTCCAGGTACCTACATTTACCTCACCCAGCCTGGGTAGGGCTGTGATTCCAGACTCACGTGTTAAGAGGGGAAAAAAACATTAGAAAATTATGCAACAACCGGGAATGGAACTCGAAATGTCTGGACTACGGGTAGTAGTTACAACCATTACGCCACGGATGCTGGCCACTGACAGTCTAAATAAAGCATTTATTTGAATCAATACTTTTGTATTTTGAATCGTAAATTACGTAGATCTCGTTCAAAATTTACAAATATCTACCTACATATACAGGACATCCATAAAGTCTCACCCAAGCCTGGGTTTCTCGAAAACGACTCAAAATATCAAAAAACGCAAAAACCGGTATTTCTTTATTTTTAAGACACCTTTAAAACAATATACCACAAGACATAAATGAATTATTGTTGTATTTAAGATTTAAAGCTGGTCCATGTTCAGCCTGACTGGGGCCGTGTAGGCAGATTTTTTTTTTTTTTTTTTTTTGGCTGAAAATTAATCCTCTTAAAAATAAAGGAATATTGGTTTCTTTATTTCTAGAACTGGGTACAGCAGCGAGAGGTACTTAATTGTTCCGATATTATCTATGAATAATATTCAGGCTGTCGGTGTCCTAATATTTTTCTCGTTGTCTCGTAGAAACAAGTCTTCTATTTGAAACTTATTTGTCAAACAATCGGTTTAGGGAAATGTACATTATGTAATTCAGTTTATAAAATAGGAGGTGGAGCTTCTAATCTATTGAAACATTTGAAACTAAAACACCCAACAAATTTTGTGAACCGAGATTCATCTCCTGTAAACGTTCTGAATGCAAAATTGTGAGATTTAGTTAGTGTACTGAATAATGAAAGAGCCGGTGCTTTTGTACTGGGTTCTTGAGTGATTACCCGAATTCATTATTCCATTTACATCCTCTCTCATAACCTCAAAACCCAAGTACAAAAGTAATTGGATAAATTAATACTCGGTATACCAGTTCTATGAAATACTCGATATCACCCTAATTATTGCCAAAAATAATGAAACGGGGTAGTTTTCTGTTAGTGAACCTCGGTACTGGGTTTCAAAATTTGAAAAGATCAACAAAATTGCTGGGCGCTATCTAGTGTCACTCAAATAAGGATCACACCTGTTATCTCAAGATTTCCCCTCTCTTCAGCAAGTACTGTGAAATTTTCTTTCAGCATCTTTTCAATGTTTTTTTTTTCCTTGCAATTGTAATTATTTACAGAACAGTACTTGGGTCACAATATAATTTTCGAGCATGCAACTCATTATAACTTTTTTCCTTAAACAAAGTAGTGTCACCTCACTAGTTCAATATAAACTACCCAACATTTTACATGATAGTCTTATAATATTACTGCGTATCGCAACATCCTTAAATTAAAAGTCATTTTTCTTTTACCTGTTGATTGTTGATTAGTTTTTATTTCATCTATCAGACTAAAATCAATTAAATCAAAAAGTAGTGATATCCCCCAAAAAACACTACGTGTAAAAATAGTCGTCAAGTGTTGGAATGATCAAAAAGAACTGATATCAAAAACGTCAATTTTCTATGTTTGAAGGAATTATTTTTCACGTAATTAGTCTCTTGATAATTCAACCCAAATAATAGCCTCACAACAACAATACACCTTTGAGCAAACTTCGATTTGGTATTTTGAGAATTTAACAAAAAAAAAGCCACACGACAAAACAATGCTCTTGTAAGAACAACGGTTCTGTAATTATGCAACATTGTTCTTACAAGAACATTGTTTTGTCGTGTGGCTTTTTTTTTTGTTAAATTCTCAAAATACCAAATCGAAGTTTGCTCAAAGGTGTATTGTTGTTGTGAGGCTATTATTTGGGTTGAATTATCAAGAGACTAATTACGTGAAAAATAATTCCTTCAAACATAGAAAATTGACGTTTTTGATATCAGTTCTTTTTGATCATTCCAACACTTGACGACTATTTTTACACGTAGTGTTTTTTGGGGGATTATTCTTACAAGAGCATTGTTTTGTTGTGTGGCTATTTTTTGGATAAATTCTCAAAATACCAAATCGAAGTTTGCTCAAAGGTGTATTGTTGTTGTGAGGCTATTATTTTGGTTGAATTATCAAGGAATTAAAATGATTCCTTCTAACATAGAAAATTGACGTTTTTGATATCACTTCTTTTTAATCATTCCAACACTTGACGACTATTTTTACACGTAGTGTTTTTTGGGGGATATCACTATTTTTTGATTTAATTGATTTTCCTCTGGTAGATGAAAGAAAAACTAATCAACAGATAAAAGAAAAAAGACTTTTAATTTAAAGATGTTGCGATACGCAGTAATATTATAAGACTATCATATAAAATGTTGGGTAATTTATATTGAACTAGTGAGGTGACACTACTTTGTTTAAGGAAAAAAGTTATAATGAGTTGCATGCTCGAAAATTATATTGTGACCCAAGTACTGTTCTGTAAATAATTACAATTGCAAGGAGAAAAAAATTATAGAAAAAAAAACATTGAAAAGATGCTGAAAGAAAATTTCACAGTACTTGCTGAAGAGAGGAGAAATCTTGAGATAACAGGTATGATCCTTATTTGAGTGACACTAGATAGCGCTCAGCAATTTTATTGATCTTTTCAAAATTTGAAACCCACTACCGAGGATCGCTAACAGAAAACTACCCCGTTTCATTATTTTTGGCAATAATTAGAGATAGGTGATATCAAGTATTTCACAGAACTGGTACTTCAGTAATCGATTACTTAAAAGTACCGAATATTTATCCAATTACTTTTGTACTTGGTGTTTGAGGTTATGAGAGAGGATGTAAATGGAATAATGGATTCCAGTAATCACTCAAGAACCAAGTACAAAAGCACCGTTTTTTCATTATTCAGTACACTAACTAAATATCACAATTTTGCATTCAGAACGTTTAAAGGAGATGAATCTCGGTTCACAAAATTTATTGGGTGTTTTAGTTTCAAGTGTTTCAATAGATTAGAAGCTCCACCTCTTATTTTATAAACTGAATTACATAATGTACATTTCCCTAAACCGTCCGATTGTTTGACAAGGAAGTTTCAAATAGAACACTTGTTTCTACGAGACAAAGAGAAAAATATTAGGATACCGACAGCCTGAATATTATTCATAGATAATATCGGAACAATTAAGTACCTCTCGCTGCTGTACCCAGTTCTAGAGATGGGTATTTGGGTAATATTGTAATTGTAATACCGAGTATTTCATAGAACCGGTACCCGGTATCGTACCCGGCCCCAGTGTGTAATACCAAGTATTTATTAGAACCGGTACCCGGCTACTACGTACGACACGTCGGTACTCGGTCCCGGTGTGTAATACCGAGTATTTCATAAAACCGGTACCCAGTACGGTACGGGGATCCGGTGTGTTATACCGACTACTGAGTATTTCATAGAATCGGTACCCGGTTCCAGTACTCGATACACGAGTATAATAATCGGTTCTTGTACCATTGCAAGTGATTGTACCATTATAATACGAATCACGCACTACGCATTAAATAAAAAAAAAAAGCTTTCGAGAATACAATTATTGTTTTCCTGTAATTGATTACTCTATAAATAAGAACCAGTACATACTAATTACTCTCAAGAACCGGTACTTTTTGAGTAAAGTAATTACTCGTACCCATCTCTACAATAAGCACATTAGGTAAGGAACGACTCTCACCAGAGGGCTATTTTATTATTTATATTTATATACAGGGCATCCATAAAGTATCACCCAGGCCTGGGTTTCTCGAAAACGACTCAAAATATCAAAAAACGCAAAACCCGTATTCCTTTATTTTTAAGAGGATCAATTTTTAGCCAAAAATAAAATTTGCCTATAATGCCCCAGTCGGGCTGGACATGAACCAATTTTAAAATCCTAAATAGAATGATATGTCTTGTGACATATTGTTTTAAAGGTCTCATTGAGAGAATTTCATTACAATAAATTTCAGTGAATTATACAATTTGCCGTTCATGAGATACAGGGTCGGACGTCCTGCGTAATATCTATATATATTTTTTAAGAGATGGGTGGAAGAGATTACCACAGGCAATAACCCCGCCCTTTAGGTAGGACATTAGTGTTATTTCTTTTTACTTTTTTTCTTCCTCTAAACACTTCAGACTCTAGAGTCTGGAATCACAGCCCTACCCAGAATGGGTGAGGTAAATGTAGGTAGCTGGAACGATTCCCAGCGAATTTAGGGTAAAACCCTCCCTCCTGACTAGTTCAAATCAGGACGTTAAAACCAAATACAATCAACTGGTCACCATCGTTTTAAAATGACGTTGGTGTGATAATTGGTGCTTCTTTTGTGGAACTTCAACCAGTATGTAATAATGAAGAAAAAAACATACCTCTTTAATCATAAAATCTACTACCAAAAATTAATTAATAATCAACTAGTGTTTTAACCTTGTGTTGAAAAATTAGTAATGAACTCGTTAAAAAACTTACAGCTCGGTTTAGTGGTTTTGTTTATAATACAATTTTAATTATATTATGTACCTGTTGTACCTACGTACAATACGTACATACATGGTAGGTGGATGGAAATTCGATCTTGGTAAAATAAAGAGGGAAATGAAAGTGCCGAGTATTATTGTATGTTCCTAAATTGCCTCTTACTATGGCTCTAAGAAATGTTGACCAATATATTTGCCTAACTTCGACTTGCTAAACATGGTGTCATTTCAGCATAATCAGTAGATATAAACAGAAGAAGCGAGAAATGATACTAGATATACATTTAATAATTATAAATTAATAGGCAAGCATATATCCTGAAAATACCCTGAAAAGATGGATAGATGGATACTTAGATTGTCACAAATCAATGTTGATCGAGTTAAACCATACTCACTTCATTCGAAATTAAACGGTCAAAGGAGGTTGACTCAAAGAAGCAACTACTGTTTTTTTTCTCACGAGAATACCGGACATCCAAAGTACAGAGTAAAAAAAAAAATCTACCTAGCCGGGATTCGAACCCAGGTCACCTTGCAAACTTTTTGTTTTACCTACACCAGTCGACGACCACAGAAAGTGTTCAATACGTAATATTTTATTATATTTATCATTCGATCTACAATAATCAATATTTTTGCCTCTTACTGGCCACTATTTTATACACTTCTCATAATATAGACCTAGGTAGTTTACCTCTTGATGTAGAAATCTTTGAATGAAGTTATAAAACGTTATTATTCCATCGTACATTAACTGGCCTGTTGGTAGCTTGGATGAAGCAAAGACGATTTAATGTCATCCTTATTTTAAGTTCTATGTGAGGCGAAGTTTTTTTTGTTACTCTCATAAATATAAAATCAGTTTTTTCTTTTTATGTCTCACACTGTCGCTGATTTTTCTAAAAATTTATTTACATCGTAGTATAATTTTGCGTAATTAGACGTTTGGTAAGAACCTTCAGTCATCCACGTGGGATAATTAGGCGTGGCTCCAGGGTTCATTATAGATATTCCTTTAGAGGGCTTTAAATACTTTTCTACTTGTTTCAACCATCTGAAATTAAGTGATCTCATTCCCTTTGACTAGACCTTCCTAAAAACACCAAAAATACATCTCTAAGATAACAATAGACGGCTCTGGGCTCCATAATAAGTATTCCTTTCAGAGGCTATAACTCAAGTTTGGTCCAGTGTAATACTTTGGTTATATTTTTATATTTTTTCCTATGATGAGGCCTTTCAAAAAATACCACAATCGCAGCTCCAAGATAACCAGGGGCGGCTCTGTGCAACTTTCCGGTTTTATTTTAGAAGGCTATATCTCCTATCCTATAAAAAATAAATACTTGAAACTATAAAAGGTATGCAGAAATAAAAATTCCCTATCCAAAAACGTAGCTCATGTATTTCCACGATAAGCACACGTTGCTGTACCCTTGACAGAAAATTGGTCTGAAAAAAAAACCCGTATGAATAATTTCATGAAATTCAAGATTTTACGCGTGGCCAGAAAACGACTTTAACTGTACGTAGGAATCTCGCGCTTTCGTGAAACACAATCTATTTTTGCGTCTCATTACGAATTTTAAATCCCCCAAAAAACACTCCGTGTTCAAATAGTCGTCAAGTGTTGGAATGATTAAAAAGAACTGATATCAAAAACGTCAATTTTCTATGTTTGAAGGAATTGTTTTTCACATAATTAGTCTCTTGATAATTCAAGCAAAATAATAGCCTCACAACAACAACACACCTTTGAGCAAACTTCGATTTGGTATTTTGAGAATTTAACCAAAAAATAGCCACACAACAAAACAATGCTCTTGTAAGAACAATGGTTCTGTAATTATGCAACATTGTTCTTACAAGAGCATTGTTTTGTTGTGTGGCTATTTTTTGGTTAAATTCTCAAAATACCAAATCGAAGTTTGCTCAAAGGTGTGTTGTTGTTGTGAGGCTATTATTTTGCTTGAATTATCAAGAGACTAATTATGTGAAAAACAATTCCTTCAAACATAGAAAATTGACGTTTTTGATATCAGTTTCTTTTTAATCATTCCAACACTTGACGACTATTTGAACACGGAGTGTTTTTTGGGGATATCACTACTTTTTGATTTAATTGATTTTCCTTTGATAGATGAAATAAAAACTAATTAACAATCAACAGATAAGAAAAGACTTTTCATTTAAGGATGTTGCGATACGCAGTAATAATATAAGACTATCATATAAAATGTTGGGTAATTTATATTGAAGTACGAGTAGTGAGGTGACACTACCTTGTTTAATGAAAAAAGTTATAATGAGTTGCATGCTCGAAAATTATATTGTGACCCAAGTACTATTCCGTAAATAATAATTACAATTTGGCAATAATTAGAGATGGGTGATATCGAGTATTTCATAGAACTGGTACTTCAGTAATCGATTACTTAAAAGTACCAAGCATTTATCCAATTACTTTTGTACTTGGTTTTAGAGGTTATGAGAGCGGATGTAAATGGAATAATGGATTTGAGTAATCACTCAAGAACCAAGTACAAAAGCACTGGTTCTTTCATTATTCAGTACACTAACTAAATCTCACAATTTTGCATTCAGAACGTTTACAGGAGATGAATCTCGGTTCAAAAAATTTGTTGGGTGTTTTAGTTTCAAGAGTTTCAATAAATTAGAAGCTCCACCTCCTATTTTAAAAACTGAATTACATAATGTACATTTCTCTAAACCGTTCGATTGTTTGACAAAGAAGTTTCAAATAGAAGACTTGTTCCTACGAGACAAAGAGAAAAATATTAGGACACCGACAGCTTAAATATTATTCATAGATAATATCGGAATAATTAAGTACCTCTCTCTGCTGTACCCAGTTCTAGAGATGGGTATTTGGGTAGTATTGTAATTGTAATACCAAGTATTTAATAGAACCGGTACCCAGTACGGTACGCGGATCCAGTGTGTTATACCGTCACCAGTGTCGTGCATGGGTACAATTTTTTTGTACCCGGTACGGGTCCAGGTACCTAGCAAAATTTTGTACCCCGTATGGGTACGGGTACCTAATTTTATTTTGTGCCCGGTACGGGTACTTTTGTAACAGTACCCGGTATTTTTGGTACTTTTCGGGTACGTTATCCTTATCTATAGTAATAAGATTTGTCTAAATTATTTTAACGACCAAACTAAATAAAATACAAAATTAATAGTTAGCCTTTAATGAGGTCTTGAACTCCAAGTTTCAGGTTAAAAGTCTAATAAGCTAGATTTTAGTATTATTTAAAATTACTATTAATGTTAATTTATTATTATTATCACAATTAGGAAATAAAAAAATAGATTTATTAAAAATAAGGCTTACTCCTTTTTAATTTAAGTATGAATTTGTGAACAAAAAATAACTAGAATGTGAAAAAATAGTATTCTACCAATATTCTACCATATACTCGTATGTAAAACAAATTTGAAGAAAATCGGTTAAGTGGTTTTGGAGATACAAATGATGTAGTCGAAAAAATCAAAATTGCCACGTGTATACAATGTGAAACAATCACGAGGAATAATTGTGTCTATAATTGGCAGTGTTTTTTTTTTATTTATATTTATATATATGGTACATTTTTGTAAATTTTGAATGAGATCTGTGTAATTTACGATTCAAAATACAAAAGTATTGATCCAAATAAATGCTTTATTTGGACTGTCAGTGGCCAGCGTAATAGTTGTATCTACTGCCCGTAGTCTAGACATTTCGAATTCGATTCCCGGTTGTTGCAGAAAAACGGACAACTCTGTTTCGTGGTTTTGTTTACAATACAATTTTATTTATATTATGTGTCTGTGTACATGGTAGGTAGATGGAAATTCGATCTTGGTAAAATAAAGAGGGAAATGAAAGTGCCGCGTATTATTGTATGTTCCGAAATTGCCTCTTACTATGGCTCTAAGAAATGTTGACCAGCTAGCGTCGATGGCATGTGGAATACACCGGTTCCCTTCAGAACACCGAAGTTAAGCGACATCCAGCGAGGTTAAGACTTGGATGGGTGACCATTCAAATTCTAATTCTCGTGACGCTGGCTTTTCCCGGCCCCACTCAGGCTGGGTGAGGTCAATGTGAGTAGCAGGTTTGTGAGTTTCCTGCGAATGGAGTGTAAAACCCCCGTCGTGATATGACCATGGCAGTTGAAAGCGACGTTAAACCCCACTTAAAAAAAAAAAAAAAAATGTTGACCCATATACTAAACATGGTGTCAATTCAGCATAATCAGTAGGTAGATATAAACAGAAGTGAGAAATTATACTAGATATAAATTTAATAATTATTAATTAATAAGCAAGCATATATCCATGGAATATACCCTGAAAATTTCGGCTCGATTGGACAAAAAAAGCAACTTATATCATGTTACATACAAAGGTAGATGGATAATTATATTGTGACATGTGACAAATCAATGTTGATCGAGTTAAACCATACTCACTTCGTTCGAAATTAAACGGTCATAGGAGGTTGACTCAAACTACCAACTACTGTTTTTTTTCTCACGAGGAAACCGGACATTCAAAGTACAGAGTAAAAAAAAAACTACCTAGCCGGGATTCGAACCCAGGTCACCTTGCAAACTTTGTGTTTTACCTACACCAGTCGACGACCACAGAGACTGCTCAATACATAATATTTTATTATAATTTATCATTGTTTTGATCTACATTAATCAATATTTTTCCTGTTACTGGCCAATATTTTATACACTTCTCATAATATAGACCTAGTTTACCTCTTGATGTTGAATTCTTTTAATGAAGTTATAGAACGTTATTTTTCCCATTCTGATAAAACGGTCTGCTGGCAGCTTGGATGAAGCAAAGACGATAATACCCCACCCATATTTTAAGTTATATGTGAGGCGAAGATTTTTTGTTACTCTCATAAATCTAAACTCAGTTTTTTCTTTTTATGTCTCACACTGTCGCTGATTTTTCTAAAATTTTATTTACATCGTAGTATAATTCTGCGTAATTAGATCTTTAGAAAGAACCTTCAGTCATCAACTTGGGATAACTAGGCGTGGCTCCAGGGTTCATTATAGATATTCCTTTAGAGGGCTTTAAAAACTTTTCTACTTGTTTCAACCATCTTAAATTAAGTGATCTCATTCCCTTTGACTAGACCTTTCTAAAAACACCAGAAATACATCTCTAGGATAAAAATAGACGGCTCTGGGCTCCAAAATAAGTATTCCTTTCAAAGGCTATAACTCAAGTTTGGTCCAGTGTAATACTTTGGTTATATTTTTATATTTTTTACTATGATAAGGCCTTTCGAAAAATACCAGAACCACAGCTCCAAGATAACCAGGGGCGGCTCTGTGCAACTTTCCGGTTTTATTTTAGAAGGCTATATCTCCTATCCTATAAAAAATAAATACTTGAAACTATAAAAGGTATGCAGAAATAAAAATTCCCTATCCAAAAATGTAGCTCACGTCTTTCCACGACAAGCACACATTGCTGTACCCTTGACAGAAAATTGGTCTGAAGAAAAAAAAAACCTGTATGAATATTTTCATGAAATTCAAGATTTTCGGCGTGGCCAGAAAACGACTTTAACTGTACGTAGGAACCTCGCGCTTTCGTGAAACACAATCTATTTTCGCGTCTCATTACGAATTTGAAATAAAAATTGATAAAAGTTAGCGGGAAGTGGGCGAAAACAATAAAGCAAAATACATATAAACTCTGTTTCGTGTTAATATAGGCCGGGTGGCTGGCGCTACTTGACGAGCGCTCGCCTCCCGGCGAGCTTGATAAAAATTGATAAAAGTTAGCGTGAAGTGGGCGAAAACAATAAAACAAAATACATATAAACTCTGTTTCGTGTTAATATAGGCCGGCTGGCTGGCGCTACTTGACGAGCGCTCGCCTCCCGGCGAGCTTGATTATTTGAACAAAATTTCGTTGAAATTAAAACAGAGTTTTTATTTTGTTCATATCTCAGTTTGACGGCATTTATCGAAATATGATCTGGAGTTGTATATTATCTTAATACCTTGTATACTATCTAAACTGATATGATCTACCAAAGCGGTTCGCAAACCACTGATCTACTCACGGTATCTTCACCCAGTAGGGTAAAGATACATTTGTCCTGTTCACTACTTATGCAGTTTATGCTAGACCTACCTATGACTTCAGCGTTTTACTTCCGACTTTTGAGTATTTCTAATGTATGTCGGAAGAAAATTGTCTTTTTGTAAAAACATTTGCTATCGTTTCAGTGACTGGAGCAGCACTTGCGGGGACCCTGGTGGCAATCATGGGAGCCAGGTAAAAAGATTTACTTCCCCTGAAGTACTTACATATTAGAATAGAAAATAATATTAAAATTTAACAATAAGGAGTTTAATTAATGTATTTTATAAAACCAAGTGAACCAAAGTTATGCACCCATCAAAGACAAAAGACTTTGGTGAACCAACATATTTCGAAATCTTTTTGATTAATCTAAAGAAATAACAAAGTTATCTACAGAACAAAAATTTAGATTTTTGTTAATTTTCATATTCACAGACGCAATTAAAATATAATCTCTTTTATTCTGGAAATTTAAAATGATTTTTTTTGTCTATTTCAGTGGCTCAGGCAAGAGTACGTTGATGGCAGCTTTATCCAAGAGACTCCCAGGTAACTATAAGATATGCACTTCATCTGAATTTTATTTAAAACCTATCGTCAATAGCGGAGACCATTCTTAGTTTTTTTTTTTTTTTTTTTCTAATGTTCATTAGTCCTATTATAATCATGGAAGTCCTGTGAGCTGATCTAAGTCGCGGCGAGAGACCATCGTGCCGTTATTACCTATTGCTGATTCCAGATGACTGCATCCTGGACGGCGACATTCGAGTGAATGGAAAGCCAGTGGACGGCAACTTCCGCAAAGCTTGCGGCTTCATGTACCAGCAGGATCTGTTCTCGCCGTGCCTCACTGTCTTCGAACATCTCTACTTCATGGTGAGTTACCTCAGTGTCTTCAAACATCTCTACTTCATGGTGAGTTGCCTCAGTGTCTTCGACCATCTCTATTTCATGGTGAGTTGCCTCAGTGTCTTCAAACATCTCTACTTCATGGTGAGTTGCCTCAGTGTCTTCAAACATCTCTACTTCATGGTGAGTTGCCTCAGTGTCTTCAAACATCTCTACTTCATGGTGAGTTGCCTCAGTGTCTTCAAACACCTCTACTTCATGGTGAGTTGCCTCAGTGTCTTCAAACATCTCTACTTCATGGTGAGTTGCCTCAGTGTCTTCGACCATCTCTATTTCATGGTGAGTTGCCTCAGTGTCTTCAAACATCTCTACTTCATGGTGAGTTGCCTCAGTGTCTTCGACCATCTCTACTTCATGGTGAGTTGCCTCAGTGTCTTCAAACATCTCTATTTCATGGTGAGTTCATCATACATTAAACATGGTAATTTGAGGTCTTATGAATATTTCTTGAATAACTCTCATAGGATTTTTTTTCTTAGAGGTTTGTACTTCTCTATTATTCTTCAATAATTTTATAAGGAAATAACGTATTCACGTCTATTTCTGTCCTAGGCCTTGTTAAAGCTGGACAGGAGGATCAAATCACATCAGCGGATTACCCTCATCAATTCCTTGCTGATGGAGCTTGGGCTTCTGTCGAGCCGGCACACCAGGATAGGATCTACGTCCATCACTCAGCAGGTAGGTCGCAACAATTAGGGCGGAAGTGTTGGACGTTGTGATGGAGGTAAGTCTCAGTTAGTCAGAGGTCTTGGAAACTCCAGAAGTAATAACTCGAGTTCACAGCTGATCCATGTGTCACTCGGAAAGTTTATTAATGTTATTATCTTCAATTTTCTGTGATTCACTGGAAAACGGCGAGTCATCTAAACTGTGTTGTGTTCCAGGTGGTTCTATCGGGAGGTGAGAGGAAGCGGCTGTCATTCGCTACAGAACTTCTGACGGATCCCGCCATACTTCTCTGTGATGAACCAACAACAGGTAGGTAGTTGTTTCTACATACATAGGTGCCTACAAGTTCATTTTCTTACCGCTATATTTTCTTCACTACAAAGATATCAATCATATTTTGACTTTCTTACATACCAATAGCGTCTAGAGTGCTCTAAAGGTGTTATTATTTAATGCGAAAAAATCTGTGGAAACTATAAAAATGCCCATCTTTCTCCTCAACAGGTTTAGACTCATTTTCAGCGAGCAAGCTGATACGCATGATGCGAGAACTGACAGCCCAGCGGAAGAAAACCGTCCTGTGCACGATTCACCAGCCAAGTTCAGAACTAGTAGACCTCTTCGATAAGATTATTTTGTTGGCGGATTCACGCACGGCCTATATCGGTTCTAAAGACGGAGCGCTAGCTTTTTGGAAGGGTATGTAAATAGTTCGTAACTACATATCACTCCAGTGTTATAAATCTAACAGACCATTTTTTGAAAGGTCATTAGATCAAGTGTCTTAAAACAGATGTGAAACCCTTTTATAAAGTTCTGTACCCGGTATACCTCGAAATCCCTTTGCGGTTCTCTGAAAATGGCGTCGGTCTTATGGACGAGTATTAAACTTAAACATAAAAGCGCGATTCAAAGCACAGCTGTAAGTTTTTTTCCATTTAAATTTTAAATTTCTATCCGGTCTTTTTTTCAACAAATCGTAAGCTTCCTGGACAAGACATGTTCGACACACACTCGAAATTATTGAGAATTGTTTCGTCTGAATGTTCTGATTCTAGGGTTGGCTATCCTTGTCCTATCGGATACAACCCTGCAGACTTCCTCATCAAATCTCTCGCCGTCTCAACTAGTGACGAGTTGAGTAGCCGGAGACGACTCAAGAGGATTTGTGACGAGTTCTCAGTGAGTGACTTTGCCAAGGAGGTGGATCTGGAGATCAACTACCAGGCCCATGTGGGAACTTATGATGTGAGTGAACGGAACACTTTATTTAAACAACGCCTGTATTTGAAATATTTGAATGGCATTAGTTACTCAGCAGTTAGTATTTTTTTTCCATTACTTACATGAAAACAGTGTTTTAGACAGCTAGACGAGGATATGACTTTTGACAAAGATTTGATTCACGACTGGTGTGAGAAAGAAGTTATACGACTCACAGTTCATGGTTAACTAAAATGAACCGCTCTGTTTTCTGTTCCAGTTCTTGGCAGACTTCAACAGCAGAAGAATGTAAGTGAAATATTTAAGAACCTATGTATATCTCAGTTTTATTCTTTATCCTTTTCTCTCTTCTTATTGGTTCAAAGGAAATGACCGTTTCTGTAGCTAACACAAGTCTTTTGAAACAAATATAAAGTTCTTGTAGTTTGATTTTGTTCCTTTCTTTCCAGAAAAAAACCTTTCTGGTTCACTGTCATGTACGTCCTGATGCGAAGATCTTTCCTGAATGTAATCCGTGACCCTACGATACAGCTTTCCAGGATTATTCAAAAAGTGGTGAGTGATGATAGTAATAAAATTAAATAGGTAAGTATAAAAAATAGCATTTATTCTTAAGCGTAGGAAGTCGTAAAACTAAAATAATTTGAGTGAGGAAGAAAACTTTGCACCAACCGTTTCGATTGATTCAACATTTTTAGACTTGTCCTTGCGCAGAGAACAATTGCGAAAAATAACTATCTGAGATATGATAAAGTGGAGTTCTCTTTTTTTGGATCCTCTGCATAGTTCTTTGGGTCCTCACCAGACTCTGCCACTCTGATCTACTAACAGTCGACAGTACCACAGCACATTACTCGCGTTAGCTCAGTGGTCAAAGTGGCCAACGCCGACGATGTGGTAATCCTCAGGTCGCGGGTTCGAAACTTATCCTATGATATGGGATTTTGGAACAATGGGACTCATTAGACCTAGTTGAGTACTTCGGGTAGTATAAATATGGCGATATTATTATTAGTATAACCAGTCTTGTAACGGGTACATTTTTTTTTGGTACCCGGTACGGGTACGGGTATTCAGGGGCAATTTGTACCCGGTACGGGTAAGAGGTACTTTTTAAAAACAGTACCCGGTACGGGTACCGGGTAATAAAAAAATGTACCGGGTATTTTACGGGTACTTTTCGGGTACATACCTACTTATAAAATTTCTCTTTGTTCGGTTTGGTAAGCCTCGGTAAGTTTGGTAAGCCCAATCGCTCGCATGGAGGTAGGAAGTAGTGGATATGATGTCATTTGTTTAAAAAAAGTGAAACTTTTTTCTTTTGAAAAACGTTCCAAAATGAAAAACAAGGTTTCAATTTTAAAAAAAAATTCTTGCTACTTAAGAACAAAAAAGTACCCGTAAAGTACCCGCTTTTCGGGTACCGGGTACAGAAAAATAGTACCCGGTACGGGTATTGGGTACCAATTCGCAATCTGTACCCGGTATCGGGTATCGGGTACTCAAAACTGTACCCGGGTACAAGTACCCGGGTACATTACAACACTGAGTATAACTACTACTAAGATAGTTTTATCTCCTACTCTCTCACAGGCCATCGCCCTGATGGTGAGTCTCTGCTTCGCGGGCTCCATCAGCCTCACCCAGGGCGGTGTCCAGTCGGTGCAGGGAGCCCTCTTCATAATGGTCACGGAGAACACGTTCGGCCCCATGTACTCTGTGCTCGGCCAGTTTCCGGCCCTACTGCCCCTGTTCCACCGGGAGCATGCGGCCGGCCTGTACTCCACGTGTCAGTTCTACGGGGCCTACATCCTGGCCTCGGTAAGTACATCGCCAGCACACATGTTGTTTCTATGGGAAAATGTCATGACTGCCGCACAGATGGCACGAGGTACAAAAAAAAATCGAAGAGGTAGGTACAACATACAATCTGTTTGTCATAAAAGTCGTATTCTCTGTTAACAAAGACCTGATTTAGTTAAATATTCTGAAAAAAAAGAAAAAAAAAAAAATACAAGGAGATGACCTCTAAAACAAAATAGTAAATGTATAGGTAGCAGACAATGTTGTCTAGTATATTTACCTAATAGCAAGAGGTACATAATTATATACTATACACATTGCACAAGGCAAATACCTCTTAGGTTAAAATAAAATTGTCGTATAAAGCTTATTGCTTATACAAACTATCGGAAAATTTCCAGGGTGTATTTCCTTATCACAAAAAAAAAAAAAAAACGTTTTTGATGATACAGTTTTTACATTAAACTAAGGGCTGGTCTGAACGGTTTCAGCTTCCCGGCTTGATCGTAGAGCCCGTCCTATTCACCCTCATCATGTACTGGATATCCGGACTCCGCTACTCTCTATCAGTCTTCCTGATGGCTGTCCTCATCTCTATCCTCATCATCAATGTGGCCACCTCGTGTGGTGAGTACGACTTAATGGCATACCACTCTAATGACCACCAAGGGTTCCTTGTAATGTTGGTTAGTCCCAGCCCCACCCAATCTGGTTTGTGAGATTTCAACGAATGGAGGTTTCAACTCCCACCTCGTGTGGTGAGTACGACTTCATGGCATACCACTCTAATGACCACCAAGGGTTCCTTGTAATGATGTTTAGTCCCAGCCCCACCCAATCTGGTTTGTGAGATTTCAACGAATGGAGGTTTCAACTCCCACCTCGTGTGGTGAGTACGACTTCATGGCATACCACTCTAATGACCACCAAGGGTTCCTTGTAATGATGTTTAGTCCCAGCCCCACCCAATCTGGTTTGTGAGATTTCAACGAATGGAGGTTTCAACTCCCGTTTTAAATTTGTTTCTTACCATGTTGAAGGCACGTTAAGCAACAAAAATTACAACATGCCGTATGATCAATACTATCAAAATGTGACACATTTTTTTTATTATTAATTTCTTTTCTGTAAGTTTCCACATGATTGACCCAAATTAACCAATATACAGATACTCGTATATTATTGAAACCCATCAGGAAAAGGTAAACTTGTGTTAAAATTTTGTCCGAGAACACCGGAAACGGCCATGGGGGTTTCGCCGCGCCGCAGCACAGGTTACCAGCTCTAGACTCTATAGTCCTAATCGGGCAGTATTAATAAGGTGATATTATTATTAAACTATCTTTTCTCCAGGTCTCATGTTCTCCCTAGCCTTCAGTTCCGCCTCCACGGCTATGGCTTGGCTAGTGCCCTTTGACTACGCCCTTATGATAACGTCCGGGGTCTTCTACAAGCTGAGGTAATCTTGTGCTATTTTCCATCACTTCTTTTTCAATAATTAGGTATATCGATTACATAAAAAATACACTTTTATTTGTATTACTCGTAATTTATGTACCTCTTGAATGACTTTATCAAAGGATAATAAAATGAATAGTACCTACATCATTTCTTGTAAACTGTAAACCTCACACATTGTATTAGCGAAAGAGCATTTCTTTATTATAAAATTAGAAAAAACAAAAGGTAAAATTCTAGGACGTCCAGTGTCTTCGCTCCCTCACTGTGTTCCATTGGTTCCAGTTCTCTCCCTCCCTACTTCATCTGGATTCGGTACCTGAGCTGGCTAGAGTACTCCAACGAGGCACTCACTATCATTCAGTGGCAGGGCGTTGCCAATATCAGTAAGTCTTTGCTTTCCCAAGTCTCGGCCAGTTTTGTACATCAGTTCTCGTTCTGTCACTAGAATTAAGCAACGTCCAGTGACATTAGAACTTGGATCGGTGATCATTCAAATCCTTGTGATGCTATTCCCGGCCCAACCCAGGTTGGGTGAGACTAATTTGTGTAGCTAATTGCTAAGTTTTATTACACAAACACTTTCTATTCTTGTTATCGAAAAAATTAAACGAACTTGAGTTATTCGAGATTTAGAAGAAAAAAAAATTGGTCGAAAAAAAAACCACCCTGTATGTAAAATTTTTGTTTAAAAAAGTACTCAGGAATCATTTAGAAGTAAAATTATCAAATAAAATTCAGGTTGATCCATTTAAAAATCGAAAGTTGACACCTCAATTTCTGACTTTTGAACCACCCTGTATAAAAAAAATTTCATTACTGAAACCGCATTATTAAGACATGTACCTACCATAGGATTTTTTATTTTTCAAAAACTCTTTCAGGGGCCGAGTAATTTGAGGTGTCCAACTTTGGTGGGACACCCTGTATGTCCCGATAGCTCAGTGGTAAAGGTGGCACTCTGTGAATCCATAGATTCAAGAGGTCGTAGGTTTGATATCCAGCCGGGACATGACATGTTATCCTCCCATTTGGGATTTTTACCACATAATAATGTGTCTTAGGCTTACTGCTGGAATAATGAGACTTTAATAGTGCTAATGGGGCAGTATAAATAAGACGATATTATTATTATGAACGAGATACTTGTATTTTCATTTACATTTTTTCTTAGTTTATGTGAGGAGTAAATTATTATTATCTATATCTATAAAAGAAAGCTGTCTGTATGTATGTATGTATGTATGTGTGTGTGTATGTGTGTATGTATGTTCTTTATACAAATCAACACAATTTGACCGAGAAACCTGAAATTTTGAACATAGGTCCGGTTGGATCAGGGAATTCTTCTAGGCTAGGTTATATCTCCCTGAGGTTAAGCTACAATGAGTAAGGATAAAAATGGATGGGTGACGCAAAAAAAATTCACGTTTTTTGACATAAATGACATTTTTTCTCGAAATTTGTCGCGACGACCTATCAACTCAAAGCGAGAAAGTTTTAGGCAAGGGTTCGAGCTTTCAATTGACATATCGATCGCAAATTTCTGATGAGCCGTTCTTGAGCTACGCCGGGTAAGGTAAAAAAAATGGATGGGTAACATGTAAAATATTCACGTTTTTTGACCTAAATGACATTTTTTCTCGAAATTTGAAGTGACGACCTATCAACTCAGAGCGAGAAAGTTTTAGGCAAGGGTTTAGGCTTTCATTTGACATATTGATCGCGAAATTCTGATGAGCCATTCTTGAGCTACGCCGGGGAAGACCAGAAAATAGATGGGCGACAAAAAATATTCAGGTTTTTTTTCAAACCTAAATGACATTTTGTGTGTGTGTGTGTGTGTGTGTGGTGTGGTGTGTGTGTGGTGTGGTGTGTTTGGGGTGTGTGGTGTGTTTTGTGTGTGTGTGGTGTGTGTTTGTGTGTGTGTGGTGGTGTGTGTGTGTGTGTGGTTGTGTGTGTGTGTGTGTGTGTGTGTGGTGTGTGTGTGTGTGTGTGGTGTGTTTGTGTGTGGTGGTGTGTTTGTGTGTGTTGTGTGTGTGTGTGTGTGTTGTTGTGTGTGGTGTGTGGTGTGTGTGTGTGTGTGGTGTGTGTGTGTGGTGTGGGTGGTGGTGTGTGGGTGTGTGTGTGTGTGTGTGGTGTGGGGCGGGGTGTGTTGCGTGTGTTGTTGTGTGTTTGATGGCTGGCGAAGCGGCGGGTGTAACCCGCTAGTGTACATATAAAAGAATTATTTATGTCTTGGACGGGTTAAATTTGTCCACATCAAATACCATGGTATTGCCACGGCCTACCCTTTTGAAAGGAATCTCTTCTCCTTGATGCATCAGTGGAGGTGGTTCAGGGCGAGCAGGAGACACTTCGACATGGGAAGGATGTGAGGAGGGAGAAGAGAGGATGGCAGGATCAAAAGGAAAACGAGACATAGCTGGATGAGTTCCAAGAGGGTTAGGCAAAGGATAATCCCCAGAAGGAGGATAATAAGTAGGGTAAGAAGCAGCGGTAGGAATTGGTCTTCCTCCGAGATTTTTTTTCCTGAGGAAAAATAAAGCGTTTTTCTTTGGAAATAATAATATTTATAAAACTAAAATCTGGCCAAAGTGGACTTGTACCCGCTTAGGCTCAGTAAAAAAATAAAATAAATAAAACTAAAAAAATAATGATAATAAAAAATAGCAATGTCTCAAGCAAGGAAATTCCACTGCTGAGCTGGGATCCCACGGAATGCAACATTTTGCTCAGTGTAGCTCTGTGGTAAAGGCGGCACTCTGTAAATCCAGAGATTCCAGAGGTCGTGGGTTCGAAACCCATCCGGGTCATGACAAGTTATCTTCCCGTTTGGGATTTTTACCACATGTCATAATAATATGTCTTGGGCTTACTGCTCGAATAATGGGACTTTAATAGTCATAATCGGACAGTATAAATAAGGCGATATTATTCGGGAAGTGTTGCATAGCAATGTTTCAGTCAGGAGGGAATGGAATGACTCGATCTCTTTTGACTGTGAAGATTTAGATCCCTCTGCACAAGATTTTGTCTCGCAACTCTTTCAAACGTTTTATGATCTGCTCTTCCTTCGTGAAACGTTTGAAAGAGTTGCGAGACAAAATCTTGAACAGAGGGATCCTCGCCTTATTTTGTTTTTTGACCCACCATCCTGAATAATGTTCACCTTACCTTAATTTTCTCAGTCGCTTATCTTCTTCTTTCTGTCGAGCTACGTCTTCCAGCCTGCGCATGCGTGCTTCACGTTTCTGTCTCCTCAGTTCTTCTTCCTGTTGATTACGTTGTGCATAAATCAATCTTTGTGCTCTGTTTCTTGCAACCCGTTGTTGATCGGCGTAATATTTCTCTGCCTGGATGTCTTCGGGTCGTTTAGGCATCGAAAATCGAAGAGCTATTGCTCTCTTCTCATCGTCATCAACAGGTGGTTCTTGTGAGCTTTCACGCGGACTGCGTTGGGACGCTTGTGGTGTCGTATTTTGTGAATCAAATTCGATTTGTTTTCCCTTGTTTCTGCCCTGAACTGTGAAAATGTGAAATACGACAAATGAGAGTGGGCCAGTGAAGGTGGCACTTTGAATACACCGGTCATCAATCGATCACTAAAGAAGCACCTTGGCGAGGATAGTTATTACTGATTAAAAAAGAGAGGTTAGTTGATGGCATAGATATTCAGAACCATTACCTGCTGATGAGAGCAAATAAAAATAATATCGCCTTAATTATACTGCCCGATAAGGACTATTAAAGTCCCATTATTCCAACAGTAGGCCCAAGACATATTATTATGTGGTAAATATCCCAAATGGGAGGATAACTTGTCATGTCCCGACTGGGTTTCAAACCCACGACCTCTGGAACCTATGGATTCAAAGAGTGCCGCCTTTACCACTAACAGATGCTCTCCTCTGCACTCCCCTGGCTACGACCATGGTAGCACTCCAGTTTTCATATTTTACCGTTGGGGGCCCTTCTTAACGCCGAACTTGTTAGGAGCACGATTGATTTGTGGCACTGTCATTCAGCATGACAACAGGGCCGTATTTAAGGGGGGGGGGGCCAGGGGGCCCGGGCCCCCCCCTCGAGCTTGGCCCCCCCCTCGAAATTCTTACTTAAACGCAGGCTCTCGTCCCGGGCCCCCCTCGAAATTCTTACTTGAACGCAGGCTCTCGTCCCGGGCCCCCCCTCTAAATTCTTACTTGAACGCAGGCTCTCGTCCCGGGCCCCCCTCGAAATTCTTACTTGAACGCAGGCTCTCGTCCCGGGCCCCCCTCTAAATTCTTACTTGAACGCAGGCTCTCGTCCCGGGCCCCCCTCGAAATTCTTACTTGAACGCAGGCTCTCGTCCCGGGCCCCCTCGAAATTCTTACTTGAACGCAGGCTCTCGTCCCGGGCCCCCCTCGAAATTCTTACTTGAACGCATGCTCTTGTCCAGCAATCTACAAAATAAACCTGGTTCTTTTGATTTATTTTTACTTTCCTTATCTTATAGAAAGGAAAGTAATGGAATCACCCAAAATTTTCGATAGTGAGTTTTCAATTCCAAAACACGTTTTAGGGTCCCCAGAGCCTAAATCCAAAGTTTCAGCCATTGTTCCCTGTGTCTATCTGTCAGTCTGTAAACAGGATATATCAAGAACGGCAGAAGCTAGAAACTTGAAATTTGGCACAGAGGTCATAAATTTATAGAGGACCCAGCTTGAAACTGGAAAAAATCGGTGCCACCGGTGGCCGCTTTTAGACAGAATTTGGTGGTTCTGGCTAAATAGTAAGAGATATGAAATTTTCATTAGAACAAATTTTTATTTAAATAAAAAAACATTGGGGGTTTGTCCCGAATATTTTTTTTCATATCTTGAACTTTTTGGTACCCGACTCTAATTACTGGTATTTTGGGAGGGTCTACCCGGACTAACTTTTTTATTATTTATCCTAGATGTGGGTTGTGACATATCAATTCATAGGTTTTTTGAGGTTCTGAACACGAATTTGATAACCATTTTTTATTTTAGTAAGAACCTTTTAATTTAAGGTAAAAAATGAATGGGTAACACGTAAATAGTCACGTTTTTTTATATAAATTAACGGGTTTCCCCATTAAAAGCTAAATCACATTTTTTCTCGAAATTTGAAGTGACCTATCAATTCAAAGTGTGAAAGTTTTAGGTAAAGGTCTGAGCTTTCATTTGACACATCGTTAGCGAATTTCTGATGAGCCGTTCTTGAGCTACGCCAAGTAAGGTAAAAATATGGATGGGTAACACGTAAAATAGTCACGTTTTTAAAGGTAAATGACATATTTTCTCGAAAATTGAAGTGACGACTGATCAATTCAAAGTGAAAAAGTTCTAGGCAAGGATCTGAGCTATCATTTGACATATCGATCGCAAAATTCTGATGATCTGTTCTTGAGTTACGCCGGGTAAAGACAAAATATTCAAGTTTTTCGACACATTCTCTCTCCATGTGTGAGTGTGTGTATGTGTGGGTGGTATGTGTGTGTATGTGTGGTTTGTGTGTGGTGTGTGTGTGCGTGTGTGTGTGTGCGTGCGTGTGTGTGTGCGTGCGTGTGTGTGTGCGTGTGTCTGATGGGCTGGCAAAGCGGCGCGCCGCTTACACCTGCCGCGGCGGGTGTAACCCGCTAGTAATATTATTATTATACTATTTGGGCCCCCCCCTGACGAAAATCCTGGATACGGCCCTGCATGACAAAGCTGGTACCGTAACTGTCCAATGTCTCTGAGTGATACTTAAACGTTCATTATCATCTTAGGGTGGCGTCACCGTGAACGATTGTAGCTAGACAGTGAAGGAATGACTCAGCACTTCTACCACTGTCTTTACAAGAAGGCTAATAATTGACAAGGGCCCCCAGAAACAAGCCAATGGTGGTCTACTCCCTGTTTATAGTCCACCAGCCAGTTCTTCAGCAATAAAATGAAAGGAACTATAAACAAAACTGAAAAAACCTTACCTGATGCTATGAAGACAGCTAGAGACGCTATCAAAAGAATGGCAAGGTTTCCCATTGCCACAGCGCAGCGATTGAATGCGGAGAAAAGCCCCAGTACAGAAGATTTTATAACGCAATAGTGGAAAAATACCAGACAACAAATAATAATTAAAAAGTAATAATAATAATAGTTAATTACCTATATAAATAATATTAGTTGTAATAATACAAATAACATTAGATAAATAACATTAGACTTGACGTGGCTTGATAATGTTTTGAGTTCATTAGGATTGACGTGACTTGTCTTAATTTATAATATCTATATCTATAAAATGAAGCAGTAATTGGATGTTCGGGGTCTGATCATATCTCGTGAGGAAAAATAAGTAGCTGGCAGAACTATAGCAAAAATAATACAAAATATTGTTGTACATAAAGTGGTAAAGTGCTATGATTGTGCGGTACCCATTAGAATTATGACAAAATAACAGACAGGAAACAATTATTATTATTTACTATTTAATTTTATTCTTATATTCAGCTTATCTTCACTATACGACGGAAAATCAAACACCAACTTACCGTTTGAGAGCTCACTGCAATAACCGCTCGAAAGTTGACTTTGAAGTTTGTGAACTTTAATAATTTATCTCAATATACCTAATATTTCTAAAGTTCTTAACAACTTTCTTCCCTTTATTTATAACCCCTTTTTACTTTTATCTCTCTCTCTCGCTCTCTTTTTCTTCTGTCTCTCTCTCTCTTTCTTCTATCTCTATTTCTTCTCTCTCTCTCCCCTTCTTTTTCTCTTTATCTCTTTTTCTTCTCTCTCTTTCGTTTAAATTCTATTCTCTCTCTCTCTCTCCTTTGCTCTTCTCATAAGTTATTAGCTTAGGAGATGTTGTATTTGTAAATTTAAAATTGTTATTTCTTTGATTTTTTTTTTATTATTATTATTTGACGGATATTTATTTTTATTTATTGACACATTATATAGTCTACTCCTGCTCCATCTTCAATGATTGCTGATTTAAACCACTGTCTCGTTCCTCTCAACCTTTGGGACACTGCTCTTACAATTGGATCTTGGCTTTCAACCAACTGAAAATTTGAGAATAACTTCTCTTCCATTTGTCAGTCAGTGCTTGGGATAATCTCTTTATAAACTGCTCAAATTCTACATGTAGTGCTCCATCACACGAGCAGACCAATGGTGTAAAAGATGCTCTCACATCTTCAGCGGCCGCATTGTATTTCTCGTGCTTTTCTTTTGCATGTTTTTTTGATACTGATGACCAAGATTGTGACCAAGAAAAAAAAAAAAAAAAAAAGATTGTGAGGAGCAGGAGGATGCGTCTGCATTTACTATGCGGTTATCAAAAAACGCAGTCCTTCCTGACTCCCACACACCAGTTATCTTGAAATCAGCTATTAGAGCTGGACCATTTGGGCTTGAATCTTTCATAATCGGTTCTTTTAGAATACCACTAGCGGGCTGTCGCCCGCTTTGCGGGCCGAGGCATGCCCGTGAAAGCAAAAAATCCTTTTCCGCCAATGGCAGGTGTTGTAGTGGGAGTTTCGAACATCTTATTGCACATCTAGACTATAAGACAAAGCTACCTACCAAGGTATTTCAGCTCGCTAGGTATTACGGTTTGGGCTGTAGAGCGATGATCAGTCAGTCAGTCAGTGACTTTCACATTTATATATTAAGATATCTTTTATTTGAGAAAAAAAAAATCGATAAAATAAATAAAAAAATCGAAATTTTAATTATTGGCAGCATCAGCGACCGCAGTATTAACCAGATAGACAATGGTATGCTTTTCTTTCCATCTTCAGTTGGTTTGTAAAATTTGACAGAACCTGCTTCTGCTTCCACAGTGAGTCTACGCCAAATTAGGTTCATACGAAATTAGGTAATTTCGTAGAGAGCATTAAGAGCTTTTTCTTTATCTTCCAGCTTGCTTGGACAACCCCGACCTTCCCTGCTTGGAGGATGGCACTCAAGTGATCAACAATATGAACTTCGACCCCAACAATCTGTATCCCAATCTGGTTGCCATGGTGATTCTGTACGTCGCTTTCAACACTCTGGCAGTCTTGTTTCTACTCATGAAAACGAGACATGAATAAGAACTCTATATATTTTTTTTTTCTTACTTAACGGGGCTTTAACAAGGCGATAAGCCTGTCGTTCACGCCGGATCCTCGAGTTTATAATTAGGGTAATATGACTGATATGTTGGTGCCTTTGAGGAATGTTATGAGGGAGTTATTTCCCGACTGGTTGTCTAGCAAGGAGGGTATAGAGGGGAGAGAGACTCGTTGGTGCTGAAGGTCCGGGCAAGTCATAATGTGTGAGACGAATAGGGTGAAAGAACTCTATTGATTTTGTGACAAATTGACTATTAAAAATAGTTTTTTTTTTCAGTTTGAGACACTGCTTCACAAAAAATCAAGTACCAAAGTACCTTTATTTTCAAATACATATTTCGGCACAATAGTTTCCTCCAAGTATAAACTTTGTCAACTCTGTGTATACTGTATATTAACCCTTTCACTGTACATCTATGAATTAGTTGGGAAAAAATTATGAAAGATGCTTTTTTGAGTTTGTTGGAGTCCATAGATGATGTTTCCAAAACAAAAAAAAAATCTTAAAAGAGGTTCGAACCCCAAGATAAGAGATGTCCCTGAGAAAGGACAAATGCAGTGCAGAGAAAAAAAATTAATTTATAATTTCTCAGGAAAAACTTATAATTATACTCAACACTTGGTATAAAACAAATAAACATCGAAATAATTTGAAGATAGAAAAAACTTGGCTTTTTTTTGTTTTAATTATTTAAAAAAAAAAAATAGAAAATGTGTCTGTGTATGCGTGTGCGTGTGGGGGGGGGGGGTGTGTGTGTGGGGGGGGGGGGGTATGTGTGTGTGGGGGGTAGTGTGTATGTGTGGGTGTGGGTGTGTGTGTGGGGGGGTGTGGGTGGGTGGGTGGGTGTGTGTGTGTGTCTGTGTGGATGTGTGTGTGTATGAGGTATGGAAAGAAAGGATTCATGGAACAAATGGCGACCCAAATACAATAAATATGTACTCACTTTACTGTTTCCTTTAATTTACTGCCCTAAGTACAGCTATTTAGTAGAAAAAAAATAAACTCATGACTGTACCAGAAAAATCCTTGTATTAGTCCCTGCTGAGGGACACCAAACTTTATAGTCAATTTACGGACTTGTAATTTTTTTTCTCCAAAAAATCAATGTAATTACGTGAAACATAATTCTTTTATTTACCCAAATGAACTTCTAAAGCCAGCCTTTGCACTATTTCCGACCTCAAATGAAACTTTCAAAACTGTCAACTTTTCTAAATTTTCAAATCTTCAAAACTGTAAAATCTTTTGTTTACAAACAGCAGTTCAAACCCTAGACTACACAGTTTTTACTGAGAAAATCAAGAGAGGGAAACCTCAGTCAAAGATTTAGGAGTTATATATATCATGACTTTGCTTCAACCTACATATTCAAAATACAAAGAACAAAGCGATGAGAGCTCTTGGCTTCATTCTAAGAAATACCTCTGATCTTAAAAACACCCAAACCTTGTTTGTAATCTTTTACTCTTTAATTCGAACTATTCTTGAATACGGGTCAATTCTCTGGTCTCCCTATTATCAGAATCAATGTTATATGATCGAAACTGTTCAGAACAAATTCTTACGTCATATAGCCTGGCGTAGAAAAGCTCCTATCTTAAATCATGTATACGATCATATATTAAAAGATTGCAATTTATTAAGTCTTCAGAACAGAAGGGAGCTTAATGAAATTATTTTCTTGTATAAATTATTAAATAATCTTGTGGAATGTCCTGATGTTTTACAAGCTATAAATTTCCGAGTCAACATAAAATCCACACGAAGTAAAGAACTGTTTATGTTGACTAAAGCAAATACCAATATTGCAAAATTTTCCCTACCTAATCGTCTAATGAGAGCAGGAAACAAGGCAGTCAATCATATGGACATAGATTTCTTTTTCAATACGTTAAATACTATCAAGGCCAAATACTTTTTATTTCATGGACTGGTTCCTCAATGACCTTTTAGATATATTATTGTATTAGTGTCATTACCCTAATCTCAAACCCTTTCCTAATGTAAGTAGATTTTTTTATCTTATTAATATTATGTTTTTTTTTTTTTTTTTGCATTTTTAGACAATTTTACTTTCTTTGTATTTTTTATTCACATAACTAATGTACTTGTATAATGGAGATTTCTCCGTGAATTTTTTAAAAATAAAATAAAATAAAATAAGAGAGAAGAGAACAAAAAAAATAATTCCAAAAAGTACAGAAACAAAATCATAGAATGCAGCACTGGTATTTTCAAAATCAATTGATGTCCCTGACTAAATTTCAAATTTACTAAGGCATGGCCGTACTGCTGGACAGCAATGCCTTTTTGAACTTTTTATAATTTTTCTGGACAAAGCGATAATGGTTTTGGGATGGTCAATTCTGAGACATTTTTCGCTATCTCTTACCGTTTTGGCTAAACAACTCCGGACAAACAAACAAACATAGGTAGGTAGTCAGTCCTTTTTTACTTTCCTTATCCTATAATAAGGAAAGTATTGTATTCGTCGAAAATTTGACCTACCCAGCTTTTCACATTTCTGGACGAATCATAGCCTCAGGATACGAAAAAAGTTGTTTTCAGCCATTGGTCCGTGCGTCTGTCTGTGTGTGTGTGTGTGTGTCTGTGTGTGTGTCTGTGTGTGAACAGGATATCTCAAGAACGGTAAGAGCTAGAGACTTGAAATTTGGTATGGTAATTAATTTTATACACCAGACGAACCATGAAACTTTTGGTTGAAATCGGCCGCATTCTGCGGCCGCAGGGCCGCAAATATTGGCCGCAAGCACCGCTTCTTTGAATTGGTTAAAGATACAAAAAAAGTTAGAGAACAACATTTTCTCAGATTAAAAAAATAATAGGGGTTCACTCTGATCATTTTTTTGATATCTTTAACTTTTTTGAAACCGGCCCCAATTTACCGGTATTGTAGGGGGACCCGATTGGACTAACTTTTTTATTATTCATCCTAGATGGGGGTTGTGACATATCAAATTAAATGATTTTGAAGTGCTGATCACGAATTTGGCATTGATTTTTAGTTATCTGTTACCGTTCAGTCACCAGTGGCGGAATTCGACTCCTTTTTGGGAGATAAGGAAACTCGTGTGATGTTTACACCAGATTTTTCTGTTTTATATATAGAGATATGAAAGTTAACACTCACTTCCTCAAGTGACACTCATTCATCTTGATTTCTCAGCACTGGTAAGTCCTAGGAGGCTGAAATTTGGCATGTAGGTCATTTTTAGGTCTTAGATGCGCACTAAGAATTTTGAAATATTCCCACTGGGGCGCCCGCCGCGGGGGATGACATTTTTTCTCGAAATTTGTCGCGACGACCAATTAAATCAGTGCAAAAAGTTTCAGGCAAGGGTTTGAGCTTTCGAATGACATATCGATCGCGAATTTCTAATGAGCCGTTCTTGAGATACGCCAGGTAAGGTAACACGTAAAATATTCACGTTTTTTGACCTAAATGACATTTTTTCTCGAAATTTGAAGTGACGACCTATCGTCACTACACGTCAGTGAGAAAGTTTTTAGGCAAAATTATGATGAGCCGTTCTTTAGCTACGCCGGGTAAGGACAAAAAATGGGTGTCTGTGTGGTCTGGCGAAGCGGCGGGTGTAACCCGCTAGTTGAGGTATAACAGGGAGTTCACAAACTGTGAAAGCCTCCTGTAACCGTGCAGAATGGGGAAGCAGTTGGAAATGATTCAGTCGGTGCTCCGGAACTAATCCGCGTTCTCTCATCAACACTTCTCACAGCCAAGAGTGAGGAAGAAGAAATGCAAGAAATAAGAAGAGGAGAAAGAGAAACCTGGTTTCAATTCCCGGACATAAATTCTTCTCTGTATTGTATGAGTGGGAGCATTACCAGATAATTAATACCTAATTGGTTTAGAAAAGAGCCGGATGATGGCGTCAAATTGAGTCCCGTTGAGCGTTTTTGACAGAATTCCGCCCTAGTATTTGAGTGAAATACCGAGTTCCGCCGGAAATTGTGGTGCTATCTGATATCCAGGTGTACCGAACTAAGGCCCAGGCGACCTTCTCCAATGTAAAAGTATATAAAAAAAAAGAAAAAATAAATTAGCCATCGCGTAGTCGAACCAGAAGATCCATAAGTTATAAACACAAAATTGTGAAGTTGTAAGGAAATACTAAATCTAAATTAAAACAATATACGAAACAACAAAATATTCACTAAATGCAGTATCAAAAACTGCGTGTGAATATTCTAAATTAAAAAAAAAAATGGTAAATCAAATCCCTTTAAAAAATAAGCCAGATACAAAAAAATACCTCAATATATTTTTTGAGGCCAGTGCTTTTCCCTCATTACATTATTATTAAAAAGTGAATTAAATTTTCTCCTGAATTTTCTAATTACTAGAAATGTGTTTGAAACAATTTTTTAAGGCCGTCAGGGAGACCCAAAACCCACCGCCACCACTCCCCAAAATTTTACAAACCCACCAATTAATTACAAAAATGTACATTAAATGTACAAAAAAGTGATGATGAAGATGATGTTCTTAGTGTTTAGGTAATCAAAATTTATCCTGTCAATGAAAAATTGAAAATTTCAGTAATTAGGTAAAAGTTTTACAATTTTAAATTTGTTATTTTATCAATGAAAATAGAAAGTTTGAATTGAACTGGAATAATGAACATTCCAAAATGACTCTAAATGCAAACAATAAAAAGGATATTGCTCAGGCAAAATATGAAAGAAATCGGATCAATGGAAGAAATTGAAAAATGGAATGGCTGAAAATGAGATTCAACCAAAGAAAAGTGAAGTAAAAGAAAATTGTAATCCAATAGAAAACCTCGCTGGCTGCAAGGTTGGAACGATCTGCAACTACCATCATGTAACTGGTACTGAGCCTTGTGGAAACACCAGCAATGATTCTGTCGGAAAATTTAATTACATTACACAATAAAAAATTATCATGTTGACAACAAAAATGTTATTATTATTTTCTTATTTGCTACGTTTCCATTTTTTGTTGGATTCTAGCCAAATTAAATTTATATTAAGGTCTGAAGAGTCATGCTTTCCAGTAGGTAACACCTGAGATCATCAGATGGGCCAAAATCTCATTAAAAAAAGGTTCTTATACCTGCGAAGGGATCAACAAAAAAAACAAAAAACCATCACTTGGGTCATTAAAAAAATATGAGTCAGGTATTTTTTTTTATTCAGGTTGTGATCCACACTGTGGTGTGTGTGTGTTTCTTTTAACAGCTTGTTTTATAAGAATGCTAGACTGTCAGAACAATAAAGCGCGGTAGATGGCCATCTTAGAAAGAAATAAAAACACAAGGTCTGACATAATTATACAAAATGAAACAATTGTTGATTTAATTTAAAAAGTCAGTTATCACAACAACATACAAAAGTGTTTAAAATAGGTCTAATTTAATAACCTAATGTACATGAATAATATTGAGAGCAATAGAACACGCGAGGATGTGCCCCAGTATGGATGAACTGGAAGTATTCAACTCTCGAGCCAATGGGCAAAGTAGTGTTTCAGGTAAAGTTCAGTCATATTGAAGAACAAAATGATCAATTTAGACTCTAATCTAATCATTCTGAAAAATCAGTATCTATGATTTCATTGGATACTTACTTACTGCACTTGAGTTGGTGGATGGAGAGTATATATTCTCTTAAATGGCTCTTGACTGTTTCTCGTTTCAAATTAGAGATAAAGTGAAAACTAAAATCAAAAAGTCATCACAATGACATTCTAACAGTATTTCAGTAACCTTTTATATTCATATAGATCTATCACTTCTAGATTTTAAAATATTAAACGCAATTAAAAAAGAGAACCAACAAAAATAAACCCAAGTACCCACGTATAAAAAATTGAAAAATAAATAAATAAAAACAAGACGTGTGAAATAAAACAATAATTTAACTAAAAAATAAAATAATACCTATCAACACAATTTTTTAAGGAGCCAAAATGAACTAAACAGTGTTAAATGAGGTTTTCTCTCCATGATAAAACATCCGACTTCATTTGAAAGTTATTGATTTTAATTATTTTTGGATCTATTTAGGCACTGACAAAAAATCAATTTTGACATCAAACAAAAATCGCTTCTGTTTTCTATTTCAAGTTTTCATCAGTTCAATGAAACTCAAGTAAAAATAATGATTAAGAATTGGATATGTGGTAGTTCAATCTGTGAAGGATATACATAAGTTTCAGCGTTGCATATCTCGTACATAGGTTTCACCGTTGGATATACAAGTTGGAAACCATGGACCCACAGCAATAGGCTGAATTTAGGAAATGACCAGAACATTAGTGAAAGAAATTATGTAATTGAATTTACTTACGGGTGATACACGACCCCATCATTTTCTCTCCCTAAAATTGGTCTGCCCAGTGCTTCATGCATCCTAGGTTCTCTTTCAGATCGACGCGGTGGTCGTAGAGTGAATTTTCATCATTTGAATTGGAATAATAAAAAAGTTACTCAAGAAGTTATGAAACGTCGAGAAATATGAAAATTTTTAAATCGGAGCAAAAAAATATTCACTTTTAGAAAAACGATGACAGTACTTTGTAATTCTAATATTTCCGAGTTGTAATTCTAATACTTTGGCTAGGGCAGTAAGAATACCAAATAGTTTTTACATCTGTTTCATTCACTTTGACGAGGGCAGTAAGAATACCAAATAGTTTTTACATCTGTTTACTTCGCTTTGGCTAGAGCAGTAAGAATACCAAATAGTTTTAACATCTGTTTACTTCACTTTGGCTAGGGCAGTAAGAATACCGAATAGTTTTCACTGTCCGTTTGTAAGTGCGAGAACTTTTGAATGAATTATTTCAATAAGAGAACACATAGAGAAAAAACCTGTTTTAATCTGACTTCCAATTAAATGAATTTAATTTATTCCACAGTACTACAAGGGGTACGGCCAAAACCAGCATTCATTATACATGATGTTCTACAAATCGTCCAATTGTAATGCTGGTGTCATCTATTGCTATGTGGCGAGAGATAGCCAGAGAGTGGGGCAATCCTCCAGACTTACCCATAATTGAGCCTTGTTTAGCTTTTAATGCCCCCCTTGGGGTTCCAAATTGAATTTTTGATGTCACCAACAAAACAGTCATGGGTAGTATGGGTACTATTCTATTCCAAGAGGTATAATCAATTATACGAGACTTTGTAGGGCAGACTGTGTAGTGGATGAAAAAGTGAGGATTTTAAACAAAAAAGAAACATACATAGGTCCATAAGTTTCTCAGTGGTATACTTTGCATCTAAATTATAAAGGGATGAAGTAGAGTTGTTGTAAGAAGGAGGGGTTCAAGATATTTTCAAGAAGAAGAGAGACATTAAGCAGTTCCATGAGGAGGGAAGAAAGGGGAGGAATGTTTACATATACATAATCTTCGTGCCTGCACAGGCTGGGTGAGGAGCATGAGTCTGTTCAGAACAGAGGGTAATTAAATACCCCCGTCGCGATAATAGTAAGTAGTTGAATTGTAAATGAAAATTAAATACCCCCACATAAACATACAATACGCACAGAGAAGAACAATTCAACCATCATTGAGTAAGCTTATACAATATTTTTTACTGTTACATCGACCCCAAGCAAGGCTCATGGAATAAACATGAATTCAGTACAGAGCATATACTAATACTAACATGTCTAATCAATTCTGCACTCATCGTAATAGGATCCAACATTTATTTAACATGCATAGTTAGTTCTTTTGACTCATGGAACATACATGGGTCTCAAGACTCATGGAACATACATGGTTCTCAAGACTCATGGAACATACATGGGGCTCAAGACTCATGGAACATACATGGGTCTCAAGACTCATGGAACATGACAAACTAATTCAGAACTCATTGAACATAAGGATCCAATAATGTTCATTGAACATAAATGTTTCTCAAGACTCATGGAACATACTTGATTCTCAAGACTCTTGGAATATACTTGATTCTCAAGACTCATGGAACATACTTGATTCTCAAGACTCATGGAATAACATGGTTCTCAAGACTCATGGAACATGACAAAACTAATTCAGAACTCATTGAACATAAGGCCTTATCCAATAATGTTCATTGAACATAAATGTTTCTCAAGACTCATGGAACATGACAAACTAATTCAACACTCATTGAGCATAAAGATCCAATATTCATTGAACATACTTGGTTCTAAAGACTGATGGAACAAAAAAATAAGTCAGCTATCATTGAACATAAAGATCCAATGTTCATTCAACATAAATGTTTCTCAAGACACATGAAACATGACAAATTAATTCAGCACTCATTAAAAAACTGCATCAGTATTCATAGAACAATGTTGTACAAAAGTATACATGAATCCAGCAATCTCAGCCTGGTATCCGGCCTACGCACGTAAAGAGCACACCTGTACATTAATTAATTATCATATACAATTATTATCTATACTGTCCGGGTTGAACGAAAGATTCCCGCAGTTGTTTGGTGCCATTATTTTGTGTTCAAATTCTTAGATTGTACATAATATGTATGAGGAAAAAAATCATGAATAAGGTGGAATCCGAACCAACGGATCCTCACGCTACCAGGATTATCAGACTTCCGCCTTCACCACTCACCCACCGCCGCAATGGCGAGCTACACGTCTCACTTCATCCGGTTCTTACCCCCATCGTACCTTCGCCTCCACGACTCACAGGATGAAAATGAAGAGCGCCACGCTGATGACCACTATGACCACCGCGCTGAGGACTCCCTGCAGACTCACCAGACTGGGCGGGGCCGGGTGACGTCACAGCTCATCGTGTACTTCATGGCTGGGGGAGGCGCAGGCCGCGGGGGTGATGAACTCGAAGAGATACTCGCACCTGTTGGGCTCTGTCACTGACACCAGCCCATTCTCCAGGCCGCACTTGATGCGCACCTGATGTACAAATAGAATTACATACCTCATTATACTGATGGCGAATAGTAGATATTATTATTATTATACAACGCTTTATTAGGTACAAATGGACATCATGTACATACAAATAATTAATTTAACAATGAAAAAAATGGAAACAATACATACAATGAAAATGAAAAAGAATAGAAAATATAAAAGTAGATAGTCCCTCTATACCAGTAAAAGTTCTACAAGTTTGTAGGAACTCTTAATTTTTCACATTATTTAGTACCTTAAAAAATCCTTTAGCACCCAGTTAATGTCGTAAGTTAATAGCACCCAGTAAGTCGAATTTGAGTTCGACTCACACCCAATTAATGGAGGAATTTAATCATGGACTTATTGAACAATGTCCTTCATTAATGACGATACAACTTAGGGTTCATGTTTCAAAAATAATCAATTCAATTTAGAAATTGAACTCTGAATTTATTTTTTCAATTTAACTATACAACCAGATTAGCTGTAAAAAAATGAGACGAGACATTTTTTTTTTTTTCTTCTCAAAATGGAAGAACTTGTTGTTACCATCAGGATGGCACTAAAAACAAATTTTATTATCACATATTATAGAAAAGAAAAAATAGTATAAAAAGGTATAGACATATTATCTAGACTGACTGTCAGCTCAAGACAAGAAGACTCATAATTCCGAAACCTAAAGTTAGATATGAAGTAATGTTCAAGTAACGGTTCCGGATGCACTGTCTATAAATGAGAGGGATAGGTTTTCTAGTGGGCGGAAATCCTACTCCCCATGTTAACCGGGTGTCTTTAAAAGATTTTTTCCCTATACCTATCCCTCAAAAAAAAAAAAAAAAAAAAAAGTTACATATTCTCGGAGGTAAAAGAACAAGGATACACGCCGATACACGAGACTTACAATGGTGCTCCTCTGGGGGCCGTTCCAGCAGGTGTGTCCCCGCTCGTACAGCATCGCCCTGTAGTGCGAGTCCTCTATCCACCTGCCCCACTCACCCAGCTTGGTCTCTGCCCCGCCGTTCTTGGGCCGTTGCGACGTCTGGGAATAATCATTCGAGAACAAGGCGTGTAATCATTAGATAACGAAGAATAATTATTATTATTAGATAACGAAGAATAATTATTATTAGATAACGAAGAATAATTATTATTAGATAACGAAGAATAATTATTATTAGATAACGAAGAATAATTATTATTAGATAACGAAGAATAATTATTATTAGATAACGAAGAATAATTATTATTAGATAACGAAGAATAATTATTATTAGATAACGAAGGATAGTAATTGGATAACAAATAATTCTCATTAGATGAAATTATAACGAGATAAAACTAAATAGATAACAAGGATGTTTCGATAAAAGAATTTCTCATTAGATTTTTTTTAGTCGGGCTAGGGGACTATAAACATTAAACAGGCAGTAAACCAGCATTGGCTTGGTTCTGGGGGCCTTTTTAAATTATTAACCTCCTTGTGAAGACAGTGGTAGAAGTGCTGAGTCATTCCTCCACTGTCTGACTACCATCGCTCAGGATAACGCCAGCCTATGATAATGATGATCTTTCTTTTCGTGTCCATGATTGTTATCATGGTGGTAGAAGGATTGATGGGGTATTAACCCCTGTGGACGCCAAGAAGCAAGATTCTGGGCTCCTTCCGTGTCCTTTGCGTGGTGTATTGTGTGGTGTTTATCTAGATGTAAATTAGTAAATTATACTGATGATAATTTACATGAACGAACACAAAAATTCGTGAACTATGCCAGGTCCAGCAGTGGCACTCACCTCGTCGAAGGGACACAGCTTGTACTTGTACTCCCGGTCCTCGTACTCAAAGCAGTCCCCCTCCAGGAAGGCAAACTCCTCGTGGGGGCCGAAGTCCTTGCTCATCGCCTCCTCTATCTGCTTCTTCTCCCGCTGGATATCACGCAGGTTCCGGTCCGCCTCTTCAAAATGCTCGCGCGCTTTGTTCGCCTCTGAGGAAGAACAGTTGAGAAGAGATTCCTCAATCCTCGGTTTTACATCTAGCCAGCATTAATTGCACGTTGAATAGCCCAGTTCTGTTCATTCAAACCCTCCTATTGCCGTTAAACCTTCCCTAAAAGACGATTCCGTCTTTTTTGTAAAAAGTTGTTTTGTAAAAAAAAATAAAGTGTAAATAAAAAAAAAAAAAAAAAAAAAAAAATTCCGCATCTATCGACTCCCTCATGGAGTATTTAAAACAAACTAAACTGATTAACTTGATTTAGTTCATTGAGGAATCGGCGCGAACGACCCACTACACCAGTGGTGTTAAAGCGCCTAACAGAGAGAAAAAAAAACCCCCTCCTAATGCTGCCTGTACCCAGGCCAACCGAAGATGGGTGAGGTGAATATGAGTTGCTGGTTTGACACCAAAAACACAAATTTATTTGGTGAAATTTTCAAATTATTTGGTAAAATTCTTAAAAATAAGGTACCAATTATTCAACAGTGAAAAAAAGCAACCATAATTTTCGACACTTTTTTTTCAACCCTCACTAAATTTTACATTAAGAAAATCGAAAGACAAGGGATCTCTGAGTCGATAGTATTTTTCTGTACATTTTTACTGGTATGAACAGGAATTCTAAAATGTCTCCATGTAAAATTCTATAAGGATTAAAAAAAAAATGTCGAATATTATGATCGCATTTTTCACTGTCGCATAGTTGGTACATGTAAAAAAAAATTCGGCGGGATCCGAACCAACGGAACTCCACGTTACTAGAATCACCCGACTAGCAGCTTAACCATTTAAATCACCAATGCAGAACAAAAAGCTCACCGTCAATCAGTCTCTGGGTGTCCTCATCATACTTGGGTGGATTGGGCGTGCCTCCCAAGTCCTCCACCTCCCCCCTCCCTGTTTCCTCCTCCGTGTGATCTCCCTCATCCTCTTCCTCCTCCTCCTCCCTATCAATATCCGGCTCATCCTGTAAAGGAGAAAGCAGGAGATAAAAGGAATCTGCTTAGCCAGAGTTACCTAAGATATTCGTAGCAAGATCAAGCAAGGTTGGGATTCACTCAAATTCAAAAAATCCAAATCAAATTTTACTACCCTGGTTATTTTATTGATTTTTCTTCTTCTATTTTTGGTTATTTTAAATTTATATTTAATCTGAATAAAAAGTTCAAAGCGCAAAATCAAGTGAGGATGTAAAAAAATCATTTCAATTTAAAATAAAATTTAATAAAATAATTGTAATTACTATATTGGACAAGATCAATAACTTTTATAATCAACCAAAAAATCATAATATAACAACTGAATTCAGTTGAAATCAGGGAAATCAAAAAATAATAATTGTTGAAATTAAGGCCGAACCAAAACTTATTCAAAGGCATAGAGAACACAAAAAGATAATTAGCAAGCTGTGCTGAAATGCATGAGAAAGAAAGAAACTTGAATAATTTCAGCAAAACTTGAATGGAAATTACAACAATGTGAATATTGTGTCTTCGCCTCTTTGGCAGAGGGGTACATAGTAAATACCTGAGGTTCAGGGATTTGCTGATCAGGCAAAGTGTCGCCTCTCATCTGCTGATTCTGCTGCCTCAGAAGTTGCTGCTGCTTCTCATACTCTTCTTTCTGAGCAGCCTGTCTTTTGGCCTCTTCCTTCTGTTGAGCTTCCTGTATTGACGGTGAAAAATTAGATTCCAACGTAATACTCAATTCCATTTCTAATTTATACTCTCCAGAAAAATAATAATTTTGTTTTACCAGATAAATATTTTTTTCATGTGACATGGTCTGCTTGGCATCGACTAAATTTTGATTGTGACATCATAAGAAAAAGATGATTTATTCAGATTGAGTGTTTAGTACCTAACTTTAGTTGAAAAACTGTCGACAAAAATGAGTGTCGGTGGTCATAGAACTCTCTCCATTTTTTGCATTATAAGTATAATATTTGATATTAAGAAACATTAATTTACTTTTACCTTACTTACCTTCTGTAGATGACGGATAAAGGGTTTCAGGTTGGGCCAACTCTTCTCGAAGAAATCTTCCACATTTAACTCCGTCATTTCCGCCATATATACCTAAAACCACAAAGCACAACACCGAGTTAGAAATGTACCATGGTGAAAAAGCAAGAATGTTCGTATTTGTATGGACATATTCTTTCTTGTTTTCTTTCTCACAACTATTTTGGATACAACAACACAGCTATTAATTATTCTCAAGTAGGTACCACCATATGAGCAGAGATGTGCATAATAAATTTAAAAGCTTTTAAATACAAAATGCTTTTGAAAAACGTATTTAAAATACCCTCTTTTAAAATACAAATACTAAAAAGTATTTCAAGTAAAAATACAAAATAGGTATTTTGTATTTTTGTATAATATAAATACTTTTCAAAATACCTACTTCAAAGTTTCAGTGTTACAATTCCCAATGAGTCTCATGACTGACTGATAGCTAAAGTTGTTATCTGTGAATTGATAATAGTTGTAATTCATACATGGTGACTGGTCCCTTTGTCGACCACTTAAGCGTTCTTCAAATTCAATGAGCAATTACCCTTGGAATAATTCTCTGATATTTTGTCAAATAGTATCAAATTACAGCTAAGAGTGCTGCAATCTTTTGATTAATGAAAAGCCATTTATTTATTATTTTTATTAAGTTGACCATTTGGAACTTTATAGTTTTGTTTCCCAAAAAACACCTATTCTCGACCATTTGGTTGATATTATTGATCAAAAAATGGATCAATTCTCGACAACTTTACCCATTTGCGAAAAAACAAGTATCAGTTCTCGACCACTTTCTTCTTTCATGTTCAAGAGAAAACCCCTATTTTCCACCACTGTTTCTAATGGATCACTTGCAAATGGAAAAATAGTAAATGACTGATTTAATATAAACCTACCAGAAAAAGACATTTCCTTCATCAAAATCACGATTAACAAACACGAAAGCCTAATAAAGTTGCCGAGTCGGAAAAAAGCTGATGGATTTATGACGTCTTATTTATGGCTCATAACGAAGTCGCTTTAATTTTTTTTTCAGAAATTGTTTTATGCATTCAGAACATACAAAAAAAATATTTTCGAATTTCCAGTGTTTGACAAAAAATTTAGAATGTTTGAGGCACAATTCGAAAATAAGTGGGGAATTTTTGATAAGTATTTTTATAAAAGTATTGTCTGAGTTATAAAGTCCTTTGAAAATACAAATTCAAAATACTCTCATTCAGAATACAAATACTTTAACAAAAGAAGTATATAAAATAAAAATACAAAATACTTGTATTTTCAAAATGAACATCTCTGCATAATGAGCCTCACTCTTCTGATGAGTGTAATAATAATTTATATTTGAAATAGAACTACCGGCCTCAGTAGCTTGATCGATAAGGCGGCGGACTTGTAAGCTGGAGGTCGGTGGTTCAAGTCCCGGAATCAGCGTGGATTTAGTGAAGCGAGTTAGAGTAGTGACATCACGAAAGTGATTAACACAAAAATGATAACTTAACTTAACTCTTTGAATAGAACTAGAAAGCACCGTTTCCACTCACATTGACCTCATCCTCCGCCACCTGGCCGTCCTTGTTCACATCAAACTCGGAGAAGTGCTGCAGCTCGTCCCTGGTAATCTTGCCGTCCTTGTTCAAATCAAAAGTGCTGAAGTGGTGCTGCGCCTCCTCCCACTCCCGCCTCCTCTCCTCCTCCTTCTCCTGCCGCTCCCTCTCCTCCCTCTCCTGCTCCTCTATCTGCTTGTACTTGGCCAGGGCCGCATTCTCCAGGGCCTCCACCCTAGCCTTCAGCTCGTCCTTCTCCTCCTTGATAGCTTCTGCCTCCTGCTCGTCCTTGTGAAGCTGCTCCAGCCGAACCTGCAACCAGGGGAACCCGCGATAGTAAGCTTCAACCAACAGTTGAGTTCATTTATACTCTCGATTATATATATAAATAAAAAAAATATACTCTCGACACGTACAATAAAATTCATCACCAGAATTATGACATTTATGAATTGCCTGTCTTTCAAGGGATGAATTATTTTTAAATTAATCAGAAGAGGTGTAAATTTATTTTGTAGAGTTTTGAAAATCCAAGGTCAAATAAGAAGATATGTGACTTTAAGTATGTAGATAAGTTATAGTCTTGATTAAATTACTTCCGATAAAGTTCTAATATTTAGAAATCGGAAGTAGTAATTGTGATCGTTTTTGTAAAACAAAATGTATTAATTTTTGCGTCGATTTTTTTAGTTGAACACCATTTAGTCACATTTTTATTGGCATTGCTATAACTATTTTTAAAAAATATGGAACTATTCTCCATCTGATAAACTAAGATGCTATCAAGAGAAGAGCAAAAGTAAGATTTTCTTAAGGAAACACAATTCAGGTATTGTGAAGAAAGTAAAATTCAATTCGTATTGTAAACATAACATGACTTTCTTTATCTAGCCATTCTGCTTCTGGTAGCTTCAGCTTTCACAGCCATTTGATTAGATTTATTCTCTCTTACAAATTGTTCCTATGATTTAATTAAAGGGTGCTCTTACAAATGTTCTTTATCTTTAAGCTTTTACCTAGGACTGTCAAAAAAGGATAGAAATGTCTGACATTAGAAAGTTTATTGTTCCAACAATAAATTGTCTATGATGGTCATTTAAAACCAATCAATTAATTAGATAGCTTCTGCAAGTAAATATGAATCAACCAATATTCCAGCTTGGTTAAACTAGTCCCAAATCTATAGACATCAATCATAAGACATTTAGTTTGATAATTTTAATAAGCTATAATATAATGAAGAATTTAATTGAATACATAATATTCATGGTGGACTTCTTTGCAATTTTCAATTTTATCAATGTTCAATGAAACTCGACCAAACAAATGAGAACTAGGTGTTGTTAAATAATAAAGAACACATAAACAAATTATTTATTTTAACAGATAAAATATTCAAAGGGGTTCACATAAATACAATAATATACAAAAAAAAATCACAAAAAATATAAGAAATAAAAATGGAAATGCTTTGATTGGTTTTGCTAAAGAAGAAGAAACTTGGCACTTTTTTAAGTGGGAATGATAAATAAAGTTTTAAACTAAAGGATTATAATCATACTGTGGAGAATTGTATGAAGAAAAAAAATGTAAATAAGGTGGCATGTGTAGTGTACAATGTACATGATGTAGCAATATTACTAGTACTTGTGTGTCTTGAGCATTTTCCCATGGTTTTACATTTAATAACGGCTACAGAAATTCTTCAGAACACAATTGTCTTTAAGCTGTAAACACAATCAACTACCTATTTTCCCACATCAGTTACAGGGAACAAGGTTTTAAAATGACAGTTACTGGATAGACATGATTGTTTGATATTACAACTACAGGATCAATCTAGTAAATAAACTAATCTATCTAATTTAGGAATATCTACAAAATTATTACTTTAAGTATCACAAATTTATTGATATTACAATAGAATATTTTTAATAGGAATATCTACAGCTACACATAGGTATCACAATTTTCAACAGTTACAAGTAACATTTGTTTAAATTAAAAAATCAGAACTCTTATCATTTCTTCCAAGAGTGGCTTTTTAAGAGCTTAAGTAGTATGAAACACACGGCATATGCTCCAAGGAAAACAAAACAATACAAATAGAGATCTACCTTCTTTTCTTCTTTCAGCTGTTTTCCTTTGATAACTAGCTGCTCTCGGATGGTACTTCCTTGCTTGAGAATGCCTGCCAGTCTTTCAGCTTCTTCTCTGGCTGCACGGCCTTTTTCAAAACAAGTGTCACTACACTGTGTTTTTGACTGATATTCATCTGAACCATCACAGCAATCTGAAATTTTCAAGGCACTTATTATTATTTTTTTAATGATCTTCAAAGTCTAGATATTAATTGCCCATCAATTCTTATAATATAACCAGATGTTCAAAATGAGATTGTTATAATTACAATCAATATTTCTTAATAAAAGTGTATTTTTTTATATTATTATAAAAATATTTAAAAATGGGGATGAAAAATGTTGAGAAAAAAAAACAAATTAAGTGAAGAAATTGCAATCTGGCTGCAAATATTGTCCAGTGTTCGCCATTTTTAAACAAATAAAATGAATAATTACTTTTCCATCACAATCCAGCTGCAAAAAATAAATAAAACATGGTGGAAAAATTAAATATGAATTCTTTCATGTTCATAATTTTGGAAAATACTGGCAGCTTGATTGCAATCTGACATGGATCTGACTGCAAATCCAGCAATGGAAAAGAAAAGATTTTTTTCATTTACTTATAATGGTGGACAATACAAAAATTTTGCAGCCAGATCACAAAGGAAGAGAAAATTTGTTTTATTGGTTTTACTCATATAAAAAATAGGCTACTTGTCATTCAATAGCATTCTTGAGAGCACAAAAGATGATGAGGGCTTTTAGGTCTCTTTGATTACCTACATACAGGGTACAATATTACAAAGAAAAAATAAGAAAAAATACAATACCCTGTATTACACTATATTATGTTTTTCAATATGATCAATAAAAATGTTTAAAATTAGGTAAAAATTAAGAATCCTGTAATAAAGCTTAAAAAACTATTGGAAAACAAAACTATAGTGTTATACAGGGTTTAACCTGTATGTGAGTAAAATTGCACTAAAAGACTGAATATATTTATTTAAGATATAAGTGGGGATCTCCCACTTGTGTTTTTAAAAAAGTTTATTTTCCAAAAAACTGAAAATGACAAAGTCTTTAAAAATACTTAATATCGAAAAAATGAAACTTAATTATATTTTTAAATATGCAATTGACATATCAAAATGAATGAAAGATAATTATTAGAACGTTTAAAAGAAAATAATATAATTATTAAATAATAAAATATTTAATTAATAAAATGTGAATTAAATAGATCGCAAATTTAAATTATCGATCAGCGACAATGCTCGATGCAAGTCCTGGATCAATCTGCCTGTCGGATCCTACCAATGGCTATTGTCAGAAGGACAATAGCTGATTTTTTTAATACAGTCAGCATTTATGGTGGCTGTAACTCCTCCACCCTTAGAACTTTGCATCCCCTGGGAGGGAAGGATTGGGATTGATTCCCAGATTTGTTGAAGAGTTACATGCTAGATTGATTTGTGGAAGAACATTTTCTGGTTCACGTTTCTTAAATAGATGTAGTATCTGTAAATATAGATTAGATTTCCTAACTATCAGTATCAGTGATGAAATGGATACAGTGAGGGTAATACACATTAGTATTTTCCAGGGGTTCAATGAACTGTGTAAAGATTGAACATCTCTATTTGTTGGAGTCAGTTGGTTTAGCTTAATGTCATCTAAATTTAAATCATGAATCCTTATTTTGAAGTCAGATAATTTTTCTGAACCAAATTTGACATTAACATTTTCCAGGATTGTAGGTTTTCCTGAGGTCTTGGATGAAAAGTTTAAGATTTCATTCCTAAATATAAGGTTTCCTTTGTTTGATTCAATTAGAAATATGCCTTTTAATTCTTTTATTTCAATTTCATTTTCTAATTCTAGTTTTATGGTTTCACTGAAAGGAAAAACAATAATAAACATATTTATTTGGGGAATATAATCAACATAGTTTTCTTGAATTTCTAGCGTTATGTGTGTACATGACTCAGGCTTTTCATTTTGAAGTATTTGCCTTTCACACTCTTTCAGATTATTATTGACATTTCTCTGAAAGCACTGATAAGGTTTTCCCAATTCACAGATATTGTTCAAAGGTTTAAGGGATTTTTCTGATTTCAGGAAGTAGTGAACTTTCGGTATAACTGTAGTAAATCCTAATTCACTTGAAGATGGGATAGACTTAAGGTAAATTAGGTCATATTGTTGGTCATAATTAATAGGAAAAGATAGGAAGTAAATAATTTTTGAGTTTTCAATTTTGCAGCTTACTTCTAAGATCTTTTGGAGTTCTAAAATACTACTTATTTCTAAAGGTATAGTGTTATGTACATTCTTTAATTTCTCTAATTCAGTTTTAAGTTCAGATGGTCGTAGTATAGTAGGGTGGTAAAGTCTAGCTCTACAAAAGGTAAGGGAAATTTCGATCTCCTGAAGCACGCTTATGAGGTTATTATAGAGGATTATTAATTGGTGAAATGCGTCTTCGGCAATTACTAGTGTGGGTAAGCCTTCGTTTTGAACATAAGTACCTAGTAGGGAAATTTTTTTGCGTAAGAGCTCTTCATTGTGTTCAATATTTCTAATTGTAGATTCGAATCTTTTAGTTGCTTCACTATTTACTGAGTACTGCAAGTCGAGTTGTTTCTGCAAGTTGTCCTGATTTTTAAAGAGATTATTTATAATTAGATTGTAATGTTCTCCGTCAGTAGAGTCAAGGTTGCCAGTAACAGTCTTGATAATAGATCCTATCTGTGGAAATAAGGCTCTTTTGTTTCTTTTGGGTGAAAAAGAAAAGTGAATTATATCTAGTTTGTCCTGTGCTAATTTCTGTAAGTGAGTAATCATTTTATAGTAATTTCCTAGCTCTTTTTCTAAAATACCAGTAGATTCTGTTTGTCTTGATGTTCTCTCTCTGATGTAGTCTGACTGGTCGTTGAGATTAGTTAGTTCTTCCATAATTGGTATGAGGTCATAGTAATGTACGACTGTATGAGTGCTTCTTTGTAAGTTTGCTTTGCCAAGGTTGATTGGTAGGATTCCGAGATTTTCGGTTACATTGCGGAGTCTGAATTCTGCACTTGTTGCTGTGCAGATGAGGCACCTGAAACATTTTTGGGTGGACGTTTAATGTTTGACAGATGAATTTTCTCTGTAGTGTTGTGGTGGGTGGGTATAATTTTTGCTGTTTTCAGACTTTTATCAATATTTTCAATGTTTTCTTGTTTGTATTGTTTTGCGTTTTGCTTTGTATTTGCTTGTTTCTGACCCAAACTTCTTGAGGGATTTCAGGAAGAGTTTCTCTTCCCTGATTTTTATGTGAAGTGACTTTCTCTTTGTTTTGAGAGATTTTTTCTCCTATTTCTTTAAACAAAAATTTTGTTTTCTCTTTATGATGTGCCACGTAGTTTGAGGTTATTAGTTGTTCTGTGTCAATATCCGTTATGTCGGACGGTTCAAAATGCCCTGTGACCACTTCTATAGGTTTGTGTTTTGTGACAGAATGACTTGTGTGGTTATAAGCAATGACCGCGTATTTTACTTTTAAGGACAAGGAATCGTTCTTGAATTCTTCGCGATTGTTGAATAATCGTATATGCTCTATTAATGTCGAGTGAAAACGTTCTATTACTCCATTGGACTCAGGATGCTGGGAGGAGGTGAAATGGATATTAATCTTGTGAAGAGAAAGGAGTTCTTTTATTACTGAGTTTTTAAATTCGCCTCCATTATCTGATATAATTAGGCTAGGAACGCCGTGGTGAGCAAAACTTTCCAAGAGTTTACTCGCGATTTCAGTTGCTTGAGCAGAACGAAGCAAGTAGGCTTGTGCAAATTTAGAAAAGGGGTCAATAAGCGTTAGAAATTTGGATTTTTCAAGAGAAATGGTGTCTATGTGTAGGACATCAAACGGTTTTAATGCAGTGGGTGTGATGTTGTATGTCAGTTTCAAGGGGTTGCGGTCGTACTTGGTCTTTTGGCATATTTCACAGTTATTAATATAGTCTTGTACATGTTTAGCAATGTTGGGCCAGTAGTAGTGTTCTTTAATTTGTCTGGTGGTTTCGTCCATACCCCTATGGTTAGTTTTTCCGTCATGAAACTTTTTTATAATGTCAGTTTTCTTGTTTTCTTCAGTCACGTCAGTTAGCATCTTAGTGCATTTGATAAGATTTATTTGTGAATTTTTAAAGTAAGTCTGTAAAGTTCTCGATAGTTCTTCGTATAAGCTCTCAGTTTTAAAGAATACGTGGTATTTGACTTTTGGTGCAATGTGTGTTTTTAAGAACTCAGTTAGTTGTCCTAAGAGATTTTCAGGTGAAAACTCGTAAATTCGTCTTTCTTTGTCTCTGTGAATGATTTTTAGTGATTTGAGTGGGTTAGGGTGGGCTAAATGTGAAATGGAAAGGATTAATTGATTCTTTCCCAAATTAATTGGACCGTCAAAGATAGGTATACCTATGAGAGGGTGTTCCAGGTTGGAGTGGATAGTATTTATATCTTCTTCTTCTGCCTGTTCGGTGATATCTTGAGGTGCAGGGGCGACACTGGTGGTGTGTTCTGAAGATGTAGTGACCTCGTAGGTGATGGGGACCGGGGGTACAGCGACGTCAACAGTTGGGGGAAGTTCTTGAGTGACAGGATCTTCTCTTAGTAAGTGAGCATATGCGTCTGCAACGAACGCATCAAGGTCTAATATGTCCTGTTCTAAGTCCGGTTCCGGTAACATAGATAGTAAGTCGTCGTCTAGTACTGGTTGTACGGGTGAGTTGGTTTCGTTCATGTTTAGTTCGAAATTTTGAAGAGATAAAGCTTCTACAGGGTGTAACAAAAAATTTTTTTTTTTAATTTTGTGTCTTAAAAGTTTTACTATTTCCTTTGTCTTTACTCTAAAATTTTAAACCCTTTAGGGATATAAGCCGAACCCCAAAAAATTTTTTGTGGGCAAAAAATCTCCTTTTGAATATTTAAACATCTATATTACAATCTGTTTTTGGGGTGGTTCGAGTTGTTTTATTTTACCCGGGAAAAAGTGCTTGGATGGATGATTCGGTCGTTGGGACGAAGAGTTTTTTTTAAACCCCCTACTAAGGGCCCCAAAAATTTCCTTCCCCAAAAAAGGGGGGGCGAAAAAGTCAAGAAATTTTTGGGGAAAAAAGGTTCTTGTGTCCGTTTTTATAAAATTTTGGGGAAAAAATTTTAAAGCTTATTTTCGGGGAACCCTGGCCTATTAATTTTGTTTTGGTATATTTTATTTTGTTTTTTTTAAAAAAATTTTTTTGGGGGGGTTTTGGGGTTTTTTTAAAAAAATTTTTTATCCAGGTAAAAAAAGCTTTCAAAATTAATCCCTTTGTTTAAAAAAAGGGAAGTAATTGTCGTTGTTTGTCAAATTAAAAAGGTTTTTGGTCCCGGGGGGCTTCTTTCGGGAAAAACCGGGGGTCCTCTGGCGTTTTTGGTTTTTTTTTCCCCTATTCTTTAGGGGGGTTTTTTTCTTTTTTTGACTCGTAATTTCTCGGGGCCTTTCCGTTTTAAAACGGGGTTTTTGTTGTCTTTTTGGCATGGGGGGTTTGGTTATAAAAGGCCCCCGGGGGGAAAATTTTTTCCAAAAATTTTTTTTTTTGTTTTTCCCCTTTTTTTTTTTTCCCCTCTGCGGTTTGGGTTATATTTTTTTGAGGGAAATTTTTTTACGAAATGGAGAAAAAATCCCTCCTGAATAAAAATTTTTTGGATTTTTTTTTTTTGCTGTGAGGGGGTATTTTTTTCGGGTATTTGTAAATTTTTTGTTTTTGTTTTTCGGAAATTTTTAAAATTTTTTTTTTTTTCATCGGTTTTTTCACCCGTCAAAATTTTAAGTCTTTTTGGGGGTTTTTGAACCCGCCAAGTCCTCGTTTTTTTTTTCCTGAAGCACCTAGGGGCCCCCTTTAAAAACCCCGAGGAAAGTCCTCAAACCGTTTCAAACCCTAATCTCTTACTCGTTTTTGTTGACTTTATGGGGATCCCCCAAAAGGTTGGGGAAGGGGTTAAAGTATTTTTTAAAATTTTTTTTTTGGGGAAAAAACAAAGGGTGACTCGTTTTTGTTTGTGTTTTAAAAACCCCCATTTTGCTGTTTAACGTTTTGCAATTTTTGCTTATCGCCCTTTTACTCGGGGAGGGTTTTTAAGTCCCTCCAATTATAATATTGTAAAACTTAAAAGGGGCTTTTCTTCGCCTTTTTTTAAGCCCAAGCGAAAACTCAAAAAAATTTTTTGAAAATTGGTTTACAGCTTCATATAAAAGCTTTCCCCCGGGCTCCATACGAATGAATTCCGATTTCACTCGACCCCGCCCCAAAAAAAACGGGCACCATTTTTGGTGTTCAGTTTTTTGGGGTTTTTGGGGGGGCCATTTTGAGTTTCTAAAAAATTTTTTAAAGATTTCTTTAAAAAAGGGGTCGGTTTAATAAAATTTTTTTTGATTCCTGGGGGATTCGACAAAAGGAGACTCAACGTTGAGTCCGTTTTGTAGATAAATTCTATGTTTAAAAAAATGTATAGGGAAAATTTTTGTACCTAGGTTTTAAAGGGGGATATAAAGAGTAGAAGGTGGGATGTGGGTAAAATTTTAAAAAAATAGTAGAAAAATTAAAACCCCTTAACAGTAAAAGTAAAAAAAATATTTTTACATCCGCAGAATCAAAAACAGGTGGGGAGGTACCCTAAATCTCCCGGGGGGTTTGGGGGAACTTTTTTCCAGGTCCTTTCCTCTCTGCCCTGCTGCTTTAGAGGTTTCGCTCGCTGGTGCTTGGGGCGGGTTTGGTTCGTGCGGGGGAAAAAAAAACCTTTTTTCCTAGGGGGAAACCAATATGTTTCCAAAAAGGAACCTAATAAGGGGCCCGCAGATTTTCCCCCCTATTCCTGGGGTTTTTTTTTTATAAAGGGGTTTTGGTTTTTTGGGGGGGGTGATTTTTTTGTTTTTGGGGGGGAAAAAAAAACCCCCAAAAATTTTTCGCCCGTTTTTAAATGGGGCCCCATTGTGTTTTTAAAAAATTTATTTTCCAAAAAACTGAAAATGCAAAGCTTTAAAAAAACTTAATATCGAAAAAAAAAGAAAAATTAAAATTTTATTTTTTAAAAAATTTTTTAATTTTTTATACAAAATTGGATTTAAATTTTTTAAAAGTTTAAAAAAAAATAAAATAATTATTAAATAATAAAAAAAATTTTTTTTAAAAAATTGAAAAATTAAAAAAAATCCAAATTTAAATTACATCCAAAAATTTCTCGAGCAAGGCCTATCAATTGCCCCCCCGGGTCCTACCAATTTGGATTTCAAAGGACAATAGTTTTTTTTTAATCCCGCAGCATTTTTGGGGGCTGTAACTTTTTTTTTCCAAATTATTTTAAAATTTACACTGTATATTTAAATTTCCCCCCCGGAAGAGCATAGTTTAAGACAGTGCCCGGGTTTTTTCTTTTAAAAAAAGCTCAGGGGGAAAATTTTGGCTTCAATTTGGTGGGGGGGCCCTGTTTAACAGTTTTAAGCATTTTTGGAATTTCAATTTAGGTTAAAGTTACTATTATAAAAGTTTAAATTTTATTTTTTTATATTATTTTCAAAGATCGATAATATTTTTAAAAATTTTCCCCCAAAAACCCATCTTGCCCGGGTGGTTCTCTTTTTTCCTGGCCCCTTTTTTTTAAAGGGGAAGGCCAAGGGCAGCGAAGTGCCAGGCTCTCAACTGTCCAAAATCCAATTTTCACATTTTACATAAAGGGGGAAGGAAAGGGGGGTGGTTTAAAAAAATTTAATCAGAAATGGCTTTGGGACAAAGTGGGCCCCCGAGGAAAAGAAAAAAAAAATTTATTTTTTTGACTCATTTTAGTGTTCAATCATAAGTGATGCCATCTCATTCTTTTTAAAAAAAAGCATGTACAGGAATAAAGGGAAAAAAAAAAATTTGTCAATTAAATTGATTATAAAAATATTGTTTGATCTAAAAAAAATTTTTTATCAGGGCCCAAAAATCTGGACCAAAAAGAAAAAAACCCCAAAAAGGGGAAAATTTTCCCAAACCCAAAAAAATTTTTTTAGGCATTTTTTTTTTTGGAAGTTGGGGGGCCTTTAAAAAATTTTTTCAAGAAAAAAAATTTTTTTTCTATCACCCATGAAAATTAAAGTTTGGGCTTTTAAATTTTAAAGGGAAAAAAAAATCTATCTCTACACACTTTTTAATCATAAAAAAACTCATTTTTAGGGGCTAGCATTAGGGCTAATGGGTTTTATTAGCCCTATTTCCTCAGTTTAATCCCTAGTCGGGGCTCTTTTTTCCCCAAAAAATTTGTTCCCCCCTAAATGAGGTGGCATTTTCAGCACTACCAAGGTGGGTGAGGTTTTAAAGGGTTTTAAAAGGACAAAAATCAAATTAATTGTTGGCTTAGGGGGGCTTCCGCCCAATATTTTGCACAAACCAAACCAATCCAAACCCTAAGGTTGAACAACATTGCCCCTGCTTCACAAAAAGACAAGTAAAAGAAGTAGGATCACCCCAAGGTCTGATGGCACAGGGTTGGATAGAGGTTTTGGTCCCGGGGGAAATTTTTTGTTCTTTTTTTTTCCCCCAAAATTTTGGGAAAAAATTTTTTCCTTGGGGGCAGTCTAAGGGCAACCAGCCGGGTCCCAAATTTGGGGAAATTTGGGCCTCTTTTTAAAAAGTACGGTTTGATGCCGGGGCCCCTTTTTTCTAAGGGAAGGAATTTGAATCCTTATTGGGTTGAAAAAAATTTTCCCCCAAAACCCCGGGGGGAAGGGGGACACCCCCTTGGCTCAGCCTCATGGTGTTTCCCACAGGAACTGACAGAAAACCCGTTGGGATTTTGGACTGGTGCTCTTTTGTCCAAAGCGAAATGAAACCAAACCAGGTTTTGGGGACTTGACAAAACCCCCGGGGGGCCGGTATTTTTTTAAAAAATCCAAACTTTGATGGCTTTTGTCAAAAGAGGTTAAGAAAAATTTTTTTTTTAAATGATGAAAGGGATTGGGATTGGCCTAGGGGTTTTCGGGCCAGAAATCCAGAAAAAAAAGGGAAAAAATTAAAAACATAAAAAAGAACCTGAATAAACGAAGGGACGAAACCCCTCCGAATTCATCTCGAAGTCCTTTTTAGCGAGTTTCACGGTTACCTTTTTGCCGTTTTCCCCGGACTAATAGGACAGGGGCACAATTTTATTTTATCACTAAAAACTTGACGGCGAAAAATTTCTCAATTACCACTCTTACATAGGGATTACCACTTCTCCCTCTACCTCTGTAACTCAAATAGGGGCCCCGGAAAAAATTTGTTGCAGCTGTTTTTTTAATCCCGAAAAATTTTTTTTTCCGAAATTTTCTTTAAATAACAGAATAAACAAAAATTTTACCCTTTTTTGTTGGGGGGCCCTAATTTTTTTAAAAAATTTTTTTGCCCCCCCCGTTTTTATTTTTCACTATTTTATTTTAATTTCAAAGTTTGGGGCCCGACGCCCCCCGTACAGCTCCCCGGGGGGGCCCACCGGGGTTTGATATTTTTTAAAAATGTTTTCCCAATTTCAATTTTTTCTTCTTTGGTTTTCTGGAAACTTTTTCAGAACCACCTGTACCAAAGTTTTCGCCTTTGTATCTATTTCCAAACTTTTTTGGTTCTGAGGTATTCGTAAAATTTTGGAAAAAAGGGGGAGGTAAATTTTCGAGAATACAAAATTTTTCCCCTTATTATGGGTAAGGAAAGTAAGAACTGTGTAAAATCACCGACTTTCTTTTATATTAGGAAGGGGAACAGGACCAAAACCCAGGGGAAATTTAAAAGGAAAACATTTAGCAAAAAAATCTATGAAAAATTCAATTCAGCCCCTAAAAACTTGGATTTGTAGTAAAAACCCCCCCATCTGGGATAAAAAATAAAAAAGTTGCAACCCCCCCCCCCTTAAAAAATACCGGAAAATTGGGGGCCCGGGGCCAAAAAAATTAAAGATAAAAAAAAAATGGAAATAAAAAGATCGGGAAAGGGGTAAACCCCATTTTTTTTTCTTTTAAAAAAAAATTGTTCTCCCTTTTGTATCTCTAACCAAATTCAAAGGACGGCCCTTACGACTATTTTTGGGCCCTGCGCGATTTTAACCAAAATTTTGGGGTTGTGGGGTATATAAGACCTTTTCTTCCAAATTTCAAGTTCACTCTTACCTTCTTGAGATATTTATTGTTTCACCAGACGGACAGACAACCACGCACTAATGGCCGAAAAGCTTTTTTGGGTTCCCCTGAGGCTATGATTCACCCGAAATTTTCGGAAACACTGGGAGGTCAAATTTCGACAAATCAATACTTTCCTTATTATGGGGTAAAAACTCAAGTGTGACGTAACAGTTTGAATAGATTAAATATGTAAACAAAGAAAAAGCCCAAATAATAATTGAAATTTAAATTTGAAATTAAAATTCAAATTTTCAAATGTTCTTATTTTATAAATTTTGATAAAAGAAAATTTTGGGTTCTTTTTTAAAAAAATTCAAAAACAAAATTTTAAACAAATGTGTCGTTACGGGAAATAATTAAATTTTATTTCTATTTTTTAAAAAAAAAAATTCAAAAAAATTACGATAATTAGTAATCCCTTCTAAGAATTAAGTTTTGTGGTGCTACAAAGAGTTTGAAAGTTTGATTAGCAAGTGGTTGACCTAACAAAAAATTTCCAAAGGTGAGAAGGTGATTGTAAAAATTTTATTATCTCTTTTAAAAAGCATTTCATTCCTTTTTTTGCATTGATAAAAAAATACAATAAGATTATTATCCCAATTGCAATAAATTTATAGTTGTAGTTGATAAGGGTAACCCCACAAACCCACTGCTTTCCTTTTCACTTTCTCCTGATTTCCCTTTTTTAAAGTGGGATTCCAATTCTGCTAAGGTTTTTTAAAATCGTGGGTATTGATTTTTAAGTACATCACCCCGATTAGAAAAATATTTTTTTGATTAACAAAAAAAAAAGGTAAATTTTTTTTTTTTTTTTTAAGAAATTTGTTTTTAAAGTGCATTTGGGGATCCAGTTATTTTTTCTCTAGGCACTCATTTTCTTCTTATATTCAGACAGTCATGGGTTTGGATCCCCAATTTCCCAAAAAGGGGATGGTTACTCTGAGGGGGGGCTTTTAAAATTTCCAGTGGATTCCCCGGGGATGACGGAAATTTCATCTGATTTTGTCTTCAAGAAAAAAAAGGGTTTAAGTTAGGGTAAGAAAAGTTAGGAAGTTTCATTGGGTTAGGAAAATTCTCCTGTCCTTTTTACCAGCAGGGCGGCTGGTGCAAAAGCTGCCAAACTGCAACATCCCAGAAAAAAAAGGAAAAGGTTTTTTTTTCATGCCTTACTTGTTAAAAAACTCACATATTTTTCAAATCATTAAAATCATAAATTTTTTAAATTTGCTGATAAAAAAATAAACTTGGGGGTAAAATGGTTTTTGTATTGGTACCTTTAAAAAAAAATTGAAGGAATGGTTTTTTTCTTTTTGGAGATTAAGTTTTGTATAAAAATTTTAAAATTTCCCAAAGGGATAAATTTGAAACCCGCACAAGGGAGATGTCCTATTGAAAAGGATTTTTTTTTTTTTAAAATAACTTTTTTTATTTTAATTGGTTTTTATCTTCTTTGCTTCTTTTCAGCCTTAATTGGTTTGATAGGTGGAGGGAAAAAATTTAAAAGGAGGCCCCGGAGGGTTTTTCTTTTTCAAGTTAAAGATTTCCCATATAGCTCGGGATAGATAAAACAAGGGGGGGGTTTCAAATTTTATTGCCCCTCCCCAGGTATTGTTAATATGGGGGTTTTTTTCATTTTTTAAAAATAGGGAGTGTTTTACTGGAAATGTTTTACAAAATTTAAAAGGTGTTACCATATTTGGTTTTGATAAGTCCCAAAAATTTTTTTTTATACTTTATTTGTATTAAAAAAATGTCTTGGGGGTTTTTCCTTTTAAAAAAAAATTTTACAAACTAAATAAATATAAGCACAAAAATAAATACCGCAATCATACCTTTTATAAGAAAAGAATGTTGCAAAAAAATTAAATTTATAAATTGAAAGAAAAAAATTTTGCAATTCATTTTGTACCAAAAAAATACTTTCACCCCTTTTTTGGGGAAAGGGGGGTGGTCTCAGTAAAAAAAAAAATGATTTAAAAGTTTTTAGTTCAATGAATTTAGGTTTTAACCCGTTTTTTTTACTTTCCCTTCATGCAATATTTTTTTAATTCATGTAAATTTGTACAAATTTCCACCCACTTTCTTTTTAACTGTTATATGTTTCATAAAAGAAAATTGTGGGACTTAGTGTTTGGGAATTATCCCCATTTTTTTTGAAAATTTTGTTTTTATTTAATTTTCAGAGGTCCGACTTACAAATTGCTTTTATGCCCCTGTTCCTATCCAGAGAATGGCGGGGGAAATGTTCAATCCTGAACAGAAATTAGCAAACTTCTTGTGATTTTTCCGACTGGGAATCACTTTGCAATGAAAACTATAAGTAATTTTGGGATGGGGTTTTGGGGACAATTTTTTATTTTCTGGGGTTTTTTCCAATGCCTGTTGGTTTTATGTTCTGATAACATATGAGCCATTTTCGGGGGGGGGTCATCCTTCGCTGGAAATTGGGCCAGCCCCCTATTGATATTTTCCCATCAGGTTGAGGTAAAATAATCTTTAATTCTTAGTTTAAAAATAAAAAATATTTTTTTGGGCCAAAAAATTTTTTTGGAAAGTCCACAAATTTCGAATCCATCAAATGGGGGTTTTTGAATGCCTAAATAACACTGAAACATTTGGAAGGGGTCTTGTGAACCCAAATTGGACCAAAAAATTTATGGGGGGAAATTCTAAACAGCTAAACCTATCCAAGTATAATATTTTAAAATAACAAAATTTTTTTTTTCCTCGTAAAAAACCCCAAAAGTGTCAAAATAATGTTTTAATGAAACTTGGTAAATGGGCGCGTTTTAACCAAAAAGAATTTAAAAAAAGGTGTGAATCAAATTAATTTTAAATTTTCTCTTGAGAAATCGGGGCTAAATAGGGGCAGGGACTAAAAGATCAATAACAACTAAATTGGATTTTTAAAAAAATTCACCGTTATGACACAATTTCAGGGTGTCCAGTCTCACGGTTCTATTTTCCCCTCAGTAAGTGATGACATAAACAGGGGAAACGCCAATATAGGGGGCCGGAATTTCCTGGTTGTGTCACCATAAAAGCAAAAAAGGGATGAAGTTGTATAGGGTATATAAAAAAATTAATCAATTTTTTTTTGCTTAAATTTTTAAGGGGTATACCCACCCTCTTTTGCGAAAAATAGGAAAATTGTCGGGGTTTTGTTTGCCATTTTGGGCTCAAGAAAAATTAAAGAAATGTATGAGTATGTAGTACGAATTTTTTTGTGGTGAAAACCAAGGCCCTTTTACAATTTTTTGGGGTAGCGCAGCATTCTAAAAAGCCTCCTTTTTCATTTTAATTATTTCTATTACATTAATTTCTTTTTTTACTCTGGTAAGCCCCCAGGTCGTTACTATACAAGTAACTACTCATTTTTCCTCACGAGGGTTGATGGACCCCCAACATCCAAATACAGAGCAGAAAAAAACCTCCCCGCTGGGAATCGAACCCCGGGCACCATGTGTGCATGCCTAGCCCTAACTCCTCTCCCAGTGCAAATTTATTCTTTTTCTTTTTATGTTTACTGATTTACCCCGAAAGAAAGTGTGTTGTAACTAAAAGCCCCATTTTTTATTGCTTAACAAAGTACAATTTGTTCCAAAAGGCGGCCTCGCCCATGAAAGTTTAAATTTTTTAAAAAAGTAGTTCAATAGACATATTTTAACCAGGTCTGCTTACAAGTTTCACTTTCCCCTTCAAAACGTTTACAAATTAATCACTTTGTTGGACTTAAAACTTATCCGGGGACTTTTCAAGTCCCAATTACAACTTTTTAAAAATTTGACTAACAAAAAAAAAGTCCCCGGTATTTCAGCACTATTTTTAATCAAAGCGCTCAATTTTGGCAAACTAAAATTAGCGTGTTGTAAATTTTTATGAACAAGTCCCCCTTTATGGGTTTTTATCGCAACATAGAATATGTGGTTCAGGGCGAGCCAACTTTAAAAAAAAGTTGGCTGGAACCCCCCAAATC
>CM044955.1:38183012-38240763 GCA_024516035.1 Bactericera cockerelli | reverse complement strand
CAATATTTCTTAATAAAAGTGTATTTTTTTATATTATTATAAAAATATTTAAAAATGGGGATGAAAAATGTTGAGAAAAAAAAACAAATTAAGTGAAGAAATTGCAATCTGGCTGCAAATATTGTCCAGTGTTCGCCATTTTTAAACAAATAAAATGAATAATTACTTTTCCATCACAATCCAGCTGCAAAAAATAAATAAAACATGGTGGAAAAATTAAATATGAATTCTTTCATGTTCATAATTTTGGAAAATACTGGCAGCTTGATTGCAATCTGACATGGATCTGACTGCAAATCCAGCAATGGAAAAGAAAAGATTTTTTTCATTTACTTATAATGGTGGACAATACAAAAATTTTGCAGCCAGATCACAAAGGAAGAGAAAATTTGTTTTATTGGTTTTACTCATATAAAAAATAGGCTACTTGTCATTCAATAGCATTCTTGAGAGCACAAAAGATGATGAGGGCTTTTAGGTCTCTTTGATTACCTACATACAGGGTACAATATTACAAAGAAAAAATAAGAAAAAATACAATACCCTGTATTACACTATATTATGTTTTTCAATATGATCAATAAAAATGTTTAAAATTAGGTAAAAATTAAGAATCCTGTAATAAAGCTTAAAAAACTATTGGAAAACAAAACTATAGTGTTATACAGGGTTTAACCTGTATGTGAGTAAAATTGCACTAAAAGACTGAATATATTTATTTAAGATATAAGTGGGGATCTCCCACTTGTGTTTTTAAAAAAGTTTATTTTCCAAAAAACTGAAAATGACAAAGTCTTTAAAAATACTTAATATCGAAAAAATGAAACTTAATTATATTTTTAAATATGCAATTGACATATCAAAATGAATGAAAGATAATTATTAGAACGTTTAAAAGAAAATAATATAATTATTAAATAATAAAATATTTAATTAATAAAATGTGAATTAAATAGATCGCAAATTTAAATTATCGATCAGCGACAATGCTCGATGCAAGTCCTGGATCAATCTGCCTGTCGGATCCTACCAATGGCTATTGTCAGAAGGACAATAGCTGATTTTTTTAATACAGTCAGCATTTATGGTGGCTGTAACTCCTCCACCCTTAGAACTTTGCATCCCCTGGGAGGGAAGGATTGGGATTGATTCCCAGATTTGTTGAAGAGTTACATGCTAGATTGATTTGTGGAAGAACATTTTCTGGTTCACGTTTCTTAAATAGATGTAGTATCTGTAAATATAGATTAGATTTCCTAACTATCAGTATCAGTGATGAAATGGATACAGTGAGGGTAATACACATTAGTATTTTCCAGGGGTTCAATGAACTGTGTAAAGATTGAACATCTCTATTTGTTGGAGTCAGTTGGTTTAGCTTAATGTCATCTAAATTTAAATCATGAATCCTTATTTTGAAGTCAGATAATTTTTCTGAACCAAATTTGACATTAACATTTTCCAGGATTGTAGGTTTTCCTGAGGTCTTGGATGAAAAGTTTAAGATTTCATTCCTAAATATAAGGTTTCCTTTGTTTGATTCAATTAGAAATATGCCTTTTAATTCTTTTATTTCAATTTCATTTTCTAATTCTAGTTTTATGGTTTCACTGAAAGGAAAAACAATAATAAACATATTTATTTGGGGAATATAATCAACATAGTTTTCTTGAATTTCTAGCGTTATGTGTGTACATGACTCAGGCTTTTCATTTTGAAGTATTTGCCTTTCACACTCTTTCAGATTATTATTGACATTTCTCTGAAAGCACTGATAAGGTTTTCCCAATTCACAGATATTGTTCAAAGGTTTAAGGGATTTTTCTGATTTCAGGAAGTAGTGAACTTTCGGTATAACTGTAGTAAATCCTAATTCACTTGAAGATGGGATAGACTTAAGGTAAATTAGGTCATATTGTTGGTCATAATTAATAGGAAAAGATAGGAAGTAAATAATTTTTGAGTTTTCAATTTTGCAGCTTACTTCTAAGATCTTTTGGAGTTCTAAAATACTACTTATTTCTAAAGGTATAGTGTTATGTACATTCTTTAATTTCTCTAATTCAGTTTTAAGTTCAGATGGTCGTAGTATAGTAGGGTGGTAAAGTCTAGCTCTACAAAAGGTAAGGGAAATTTCGATCTCCTGAAGCACGCTTATGAGGTTATTATAGAGGATTATTAATTGGTGAAATGCGTCTTCGGCAATTACTAGTGTGGGTAAGCCTTCGTTTTGAACATAAGTACCTAGTAGGGAAATTTTTTTGCGTAAGAGCTCTTCATTGTGTTCAATATTTCTAATTGTAGATTCGAATCTTTTAGTTGCTTCACTATTTACTGAGTACTGCAAGTCGAGTTGTTTCTGCAAGTTGTCCTGATTTTTAAAGAGATTATTTATAATTAGATTGTAATGTTCTCCGTCAGTAGAGTCAAGGTTGCCAGTAACAGTCTTGATAATAGATCCTATCTGTGGAAATAAGGCTCTTTTGTTTCTTTTGGGTGAAAAAGAAAAGTGAATTATATCTAGTTTGTCCTGTGCTAATTTCTGTAAGTGAGTAATCATTTTATAGTAATTTCCTAGCTCTTTTTCTAAAATACCAGTAGATTCTGTTTGTCTTGATGTTCTCTCTCTGATGTAGTCTGACTGGTCGTTGAGATTAGTTAGTTCTTCCATAATTGGTATGAGGTCATAGTAATGTACGACTGTATGAGTGCTTCTTTGTAAGTTTGCTTTGCCAAGGTTGATTGGTAGGATTCCGAGATTTTCGGTTACATTGCGGAGTCTGAATTCTGCACTTGTTGCTGTGCAGATGAGGCACCTGAAACATTTTTGGGTGGACGTTTAATGTTTGACAGATGAATTTTCTCTGTAGTGTTGTGGTGGGTGGGTATAATTTTTGCTGTTTTCAGACTTTTATCAATATTTTCAATGTTTTCTTGTTTGTATTTGTTTTGCGTTTTGCTTTGTATTTGCTTGTTTCTGACCCAAACTTCTTGAGGGATTTCAGGAAGAGTTTCTCTTCCCTGATTTTTATGTGAAGTGACTTTCTCTTTGTTTTGAGAGATTTTTTCTCCTATTTCTTTAAACAAAAATTTTGTTTTCTCTTTATGATGTGCCACGTAGTTTGAGGTTATTAGTTGTTCTGTGTCAATATCCGTTATGTCGGACGGTTCAAAATGCCCTGTGACCACTTCTATAGGTTTGTGTTTTGTGACAGAATGACTTGTGTGGTTATAAGCAATGACCGCGTATTTTACTTTTAAGGACAAGGAATCGTTCTTGAATTCTTCGCGATTGTTGAATAATCGTATATGCTCTATTAATGTCGAGTGAAAACGTTCTATTACTCCATTGGACTCAGGATGCTGGGAGGAGGTGAAATGGATATTAATCTTGTGAAGAGAAAGGAGTTCTTTTATTACTGAGTTTTTAAATTCGCCTCCATTATCTGATATAATTAGGCTAGGAACGCCGTGGTGAGCAAAACTTTCCAAGAGTTTACTCGCGATTTCAGTTGCTTGAGCAGAACGAAGCAAGTAGGCTTGTGCAAATTTAGAAAAGGGGTCAATAAGCGTTAGAAATTTGGATTTTTCAAGAGAAATGGTGTCTATGTGTAGGACATCAAACGGTTTTAATGCAGTGGGTGTGATGTTGTATGTCAGTTTCAAGGGGTTGCGGTCGTACTTGGTCTTTTGGCATATTTCACAGTTATTAATATAGTCTTGTACATGTTTAGCAATGTTGGGCCAGTAGTAGTGTTCTTTAATTTGTCTGGTGGTTTCGTCCATACCCCTATGGTTAGTTTTTCCGTCATGAAACTTTTTTATAATGTCAGTTTTCTTGTTTTCTTCAGTCACGTCAGTTAGCATCTTAGTGCATTTGATAAGATTTATTTGTGAATTTTTAAAGTAAGTCTGTAAAGTTCTCGATAGTTCTTCGTATAAGCTCTCAGTTTTAAAGAATACGTGGTATTTGACTTTTGGTGCAATGTGTGTTTTTAAGAACTCAGTTAGTTGTCCTAAGAGATTTTCAGGTGAAAACTCGTAAATTCGTCTTTCTTTGTCTCTGTGAATGATTTTTAGTGATTTGAGTGGGTTAGGGTGGGCTAAATGTGAAATGGAAAGGATTAATTGATTCTTTCCCAAATTAATTGGACCGTCAAAGATAGGTATACCTATGAGAGGGTGTTCCAGGTTGGAGTGGATAGTATTTATATCTTCTTCTTCTGCCTGTTCGGTGATATCTTGAGGTGCAGGGGCGACACTGGTGGTGTGTTCTGAAGATGTAGTGACCTCGTAGGTGATGGGGACCGGGGGTACAGCGACGTCAACAGTTGGGGGAAGTTCTTGAGTGACAGGATCTTCTCTTAGTAAGTGAGCATATGCGTCTGCAACGAACGCATCAAGGTCTAATATGTCCTGTTCTAAGTCCGGTTCCGGTAACATAGATAGTAAGTCGTCGTCTAGTACTGGTTGTACGGGTGAGTTGGTTTCGTTCATGTTTAGTTCGAAATTTTGAAGAGATAAAGCTTCTACAGGGTGTAACAAAACTTTCGTTTGTAATTCCGTGTCATTAACAAGTGTACATATTGCCTTACTGTCTTTGACTCTAATTATACCTTCAGGTATATAAGCCGAACCAAATATTTTGTGTGGGATCAAACAATCTCCGTTTTGAATATTCATAACATCTATAGTTACAATCTGTTCCTGTCGTGGTTCGAGTATGATGTGATTTACCTGGGTAACTGTGTCTCTGTGATGGATAGTTATATCGGTCGTTGGTGATCGAAGCAGATTATTTTTCAAGTCAACTACCATACTAAGGGCCATAAGATTGTCCATTCCCAAGAGGCAATCGAAAAAGTCATGAAATTTAAAGAGATGTAGCTTCATTGTGTCCGTCATTTATAAAATTTTGGGAAACGGAATCGAGATGCTATATTTTTCTCGCGAACGTCCATGAGCAGTATTAATTTCGAATGGATCATATTTTATTTTGTTTTTGAAAAATTTTTGGGCTGTTTCTGGGTTTATAAAAGATTTTGTACTACCAGTGTCAATAAGCATTTTCAAATTAAGTCCCGGTATGATTAAAAATGGTAAGTAATTGTCGTTGTTTGTCAAATTCATAAGAGTTACTGGTCCGAGGCTTCTTCTCGAAAATCCTGGACCTCGTCTGTGTCGTTTGGTTGATTCCCATATTCATTTATGGGGTTTGAGTCTTCGATTGACTCGTAATTTTCTCGGGTCATTTCCAGATTGTTAAATCGGGGATTTGTTGTCATAGCGGACATGGGTGTCGGTCTATAAGAAGGCCCGGGTGTGGATCTGTTCCAAACGTTTGTATTGTTGTTTCCTTGATTCTTGTTCATCCCACTCTGCGGTTTGTTGATATTTTGTTGAGAATTGTTATTACGAAATGGATTGAAAAGTCCACTACCTGAAGTAAAGTTATTGTGATTATTTTTGTTTTGCATGTGAGGGGGTATGTATTTTTCTGTGGTATTTGTAGAATATGGTTTGTTTTTGTTATAGTTCGAATTATAATTGTTGTTGTTTTCATACGGTTTTTTCACCGCGTCAATTTGAAAGTCGTTTGTGAGTATGTTGAGAGCCTCGCCAAGATCTCTCGGATTTTTTGTTCTCATGAGAGCACCTAAGGGCTCCTTTAAACCTCTGAGGAAAGTCCTCAAACCAAGTTTCGAAACGTAATCTCTTACGTCGTTTTGTGTTGACATTTCATGGGTATCCATGAAACTAGAGTGAAGGTTAATGTATTTTTGAATTTTGCTATGAAATTCAAAGGGTGACTCGTTTTTCGTTTGTGTTAAACCACACATTTCGACTGTAAGCGTATAGCAATCACGCTTATCGCCGTATGTACTCAGGAGAGCTGTTTTTAAGTCCCTCCAATTAGTAATATTGTAAGAACTTAAATTGAGCTTTGCTTCGCCTTTAATTTTAGAGCGAAGCGAAAACATCAAAAAGATGTTTTGAAAATTGTCAGCATTTGCTTCATCATAGAAATGCTTTACCATGGTCTCACATATCGAAATGAATTCCGATAGCAGCTCGACCTCGCCCGAAAATACGGGCACCATTTTTAGGTGTTCAGATTTGAGTTCCGGAGGAGCCATTGTGAGCTTTCTAAAAATACCTAGAAGATCTTCTTCTAACAAGGGATCGTATGAATATTCTGTGTCTGATTCTCTGGTAGATTCAGACAAGGTAGACTCAACGTCTGAGTCCGTTTTGAATAGATAAATTCTATGTAAAAATAATAGATAGTAGGTAATATTATTATGTACCTAGAGTAAGGATTATAGTAAAGAGATAAGAAGGTGAGGATGTGTAGTGTAATTGTAAACAATAGTGAGAAAGATTAAACCCTTGAACAGTAAAAGTGAAAGGAAAAATATTATCTTACAGTGCCAGCAGAATCAACAACAGGTGGGTAGGTACTCGGTAACTGCTCCGTGTGAGGTATGAGAAGCTATTGTTCCAGGTCCTTGCTCTGCTCTGCCCTGCTGACTGAGACTGGTTTCTGCTCTGCTGACTGACTTGGGGTCTGCGGTTCGTGGTTCGATGCGAGAAAATCCGACGATTTTACAGCTACGGGGGTAATCCAATATGTAATCCAAAGGGTAATCCAATAATAAGGCACTGCACTGAGTTCCTCACTATTCCTCGGAAAAGGTTTTTTTTTTATAAGGGTTTTAGCTTTTTGGGGGTGTAGATTTTTTTGTTTTGGGGGTGAAAACACACCCAAAATTTGACTGCGCCAGATATAAGTGGGGATCTCCCACTTGTGTTTTTAAAAAAGTTTATTTTCCAAAAAACTGAAAATGACAAAGTCTTTAAAAATACTTAATATCGAAAAAATGAAACTTAATTATATTTTTAAATATGCAATTGACATATCAAAATGAATGAAAGATAATTATTAGAACGTTTAAAAGAAAATAATATAATTATTAAATAATAAAATATTTAATTAATAAAATGTGAATTAAATAGATCGCAAATTTAAATTATCGATCAGCGACAATGCTCGATGCAAGTCCTGGATCAATCTGCCTGTCGGATCCTACCAATGGCTATTGTCAGAAGGACAATAGCTGATTTTTTTAATACAGTCAGCATTTATGGTGGCTGTAACTTTTATTTATCCAAATATATTTAATATTCACACTGTATATTTATTTCCTACCTGGAAGAGCATAGTTAAGACATGTGACCTGGGATTTTTTACTTTTAAAAAACTGCATCAGGAGCTGAGAAATTTATGGTCTTCAACTTTGGTGGGACACCCTGTATACACAGTTGAAAGCATATTTCTGGAATTTTCAAATTTAGGTTGAAAGTTACTATTATAAATGTAATTTGATTTTTTCATATTATTTTCTAATGATCAGTAGTACATATTAGATATTTACCACAAATCCCATCATTGACCCATGAGGATGGTATCTCTTTGGCAGCATGGCCTATATTGATGCAATGGAATGTGCCATTAGGACAAGCTGAAGTGCCAGGCTCATCACTACTGTCCAAGCAGTCACAATAGTCATCATTGACATAGGTGAATGGAATGGTGAGGCTGCCGTCAAAACATGTGAACTCAGAAGCTGGCTGGTACAAAGAGGCTCCTGAGGAAAGAGAAAAAAATCATTGATTTTATGACATCATGTTTAGTGTTCAATCAGTAATGTGATGCCATCATCATTGCTTTAAATGAAAGCAATGATACTAGGAATAAAGAAATGACAAAAAAATTAAGTCAATTAAGTAGATCATATAAAAATATTGAATGTTGATCATAAAAAGTTATTGATATCAGCCAACAATACATGAGAGCCAATCAGAAACACAAACAGGTGAATTATCACAGAGCCAACTATTATTTATTAGGCATTTTGTTTTTTGGAAGTTGGACTTGGCATTTAAAATTTCAGCAAGAAATATAATTCTATTTCTATCACACATAGATTGAAAGTTGGACTTTAATTTCACTAAGAAATAAAATCTATCTCTATCACACTTAGTAATACATAAATAACTCTATTTTATGATGCTAGCATCTAGGGCGTAATGGTTGTGATTACTGCCCGTAGTTCCTCAGTTCAATCCCTAGTCGGAGCTGACTTTTCACACAAAAATTCTGTTCCCTCTCTACAAGTGAGGCTGGCATTTTCAGCACTACCAAGGCTGGGTGAGGTTAAGGTTAAAAACAGGACATAAAATCAAATATAATTGTTGGCATTAGGAGGGGCATCCAGCCCTAATAATGTGCACAAACCAACCAATATCAACCATAAGGTTGAACAACATTGACCCTGCTTCAGCAGAATAAGACAGAGTAAAAGAAGATGATGGATCACCGCCAAGTGTCTGATGGCTAGCATGGTTGGATATGAGGCTTAGCTTAGGTTCACCAGAGTGAAAATTATTGCAATCTTATTTTTGGTCACCCAAACTGTCCTGGCTAACAAAACTTTTCCTATATGCAGCTCTAAGTAGCAACCTACAGACACTGGCTAGCCAACTAGAGGGAAATTGGCATCTATCTAAAAAGAGTAGCTAGGTTGAATGCCTGAGCACCCTCAGTTGTAAAAAGCTAACTGGAGAAACGGACATTGAATCCAAGCAATCTTTATCATGGGTTGAAACCAAAGTTTCCACAAAACTCACTCTGTAGAGACACTCCTCTAGGCTTCAGCACATCAGTGGATGTTATCCACATGGAACTGCACAGAAAACCCAAAGTAATGAGTTTGGACATGGTGCTCTATCTTGTCACAGAGTCAGAAATGAACACATCAACACACAGGTGTAGGGCACATTAGACAGATATTCCCCTGATTTCTCTGTATTTTAACAGAAAATCTCAACATAAGATGGCAATAATATGTACAAATAGTAGGTAGTAAAAAGATAAATATTTTTTTTTAATCGTATGAATATTGAATAGGGATATGCCTCTGAGGGGTTCAAGATTCCAGAAATCCAGAAAGAAAAGGAAAATCTAATAAAAACACTGAAAAGAACCGATGTAGATAACGAGAGTGAGACGATAATCCAAATCCGAATTCAGTCTCGAAGTCCAAGTTTTTAGACGAGTTTCACGAGTTACCGTTTGCCGTCTTGCCGACTGAATAGGACAGGGGCACAATTTTATTTTATAGCACTAACAACATGACGGCGATAATTACTCAATTACCCACTACAGTACTATACTGATAGTACCACTTCTCACACTCAGTTACCTACTGCTAATCATCATACATGACTGGTCCGGTCAAAATATTGTTGCAGCTGTTTTTAATGCCGAAATAATTTTTTTCTTCCGTTAATATCATCTAATAACAGTAATAAGACTAACAATTACAACCTTTTTTGCTTGGGGGCCCAATAATTTTTTTAAAACAATTTTTCTGCCCACCCCGATTCTTATTTTGCACTATTTTAATATTAATTCTTAAGTTTCGGCCAGCATCTGCGGCCCAGTAGCGAGCTACCCGCGGCCCACCGGTTTGGTGTAGACTATTATGTAAAAGATGTTTTGCTCCAATTTCAATTTTTTCTTCTTCTGGATTTCTGGACGTTTCAGAACCACCTGATACCAAGTTTTCGCCATTTGTATGCTATTTCCAACTTTTTTGGTATCCTGAGGCTATTCGTCCAGAAATGTGAAAAACTGGGTAGGTCAAATTTTCGACGAATACAATATCTTTCCTTATTATAGGATAGGAAAGTGAAGAATCTAGTGTAAAATCACACGACTTTCCTTATCATATTAGGAATGGGAACAGGACCAAAAGCCACTGGTGAATTAAAGGAAACATTTAGCTAAAAATCTATGTCAAATTCGTAATCAGCACCTAAAAATCATTGGATTTGATACGTCACAACCCCCATCTCGGATGAAAAATAAAAAAGTTAGTCAGAGCGGCCCCCCCCCTTCAAAATACCGGTAAATTGGGGCCAAGGTCCAAAAAGTTCAAGATATAAAAAAAAATGAGTAATAAAAATGATCTGAGTATGAGTAAACCCCTATTATTTTTTCATTCCAATAAAAGTTGTTCTCCTCTTTTGTATCTCTAACCAATTCAAAGGAACGGCCCTTACGACTACTTTTTGCGGCCCTGCGGCCGATTTTAACCAAAAGTTTCGTGGTTCGTGCGGTATATTAAGATCTACTTTCATACCAAATTTCAAGTCTCTAGCTCTTACCGTTCTTGAGATATCTTATTGTTTACACACAGACGGACAGACAGACGCACGCACTAATGGCCGAAAATGACTATTTTGGTATCCTGAGGCTATGATTCATCCAGAAATACGGAACACTGGGTAGGTCAAATTTTCGACGAATACAATACTTTCCTTATTATAGGGTAAAAAGTCGTCAAGTGTCGACGTAACAGTTGTGAATAGACCTTAAATATGTAAACAAAGAAAAAGAACCAAATACATAATTGAAAATTTCAATTTGAAATTCAAATTCAAATTTTCAAATGTTCTTATCTTATCAATTTTGATAAGAAGAGAACTTCTGGTTCTTTTTTAAAAAAATCAGAACACAATTTAACATAATGTAGTCGATTACGGAGATACATAATTAATATTATTTCTATTTTTTAATAAAAAAAAATTCTAAAAAATTACAGATTAAAGTAAGTAATACCTACTAAGTAATGGATAAGTTTTGTGAGTGCATACAAAGAGTTTGAAAGTTCTGATTAGCAAAGTGGTTGACTCTAACAAAGAAACTTCCAAAGGTGAGAAGGTAGATTGTAAGAATTTTATTATCCTACATTTAAAAGCAGTTCATTCCTGTTATTGCATTGATAAACTAAGAATAGCACATAAGATTACTTTCATCCCAAACTTGCAATAAATTTATAGTTGTAGTTGATAAGGGTAACACCACTAACCACTGCTTTCCTTTCACATTCTCACTGATTTCTCTGTTTAAGTAGGTATTCCAATTCTGCTAATGTCTTTATAAAATCAAGTAGGTACTTGATTTTATAAGTACATACACTCCGATTAGAAAATATATTTTTTGTGATTAACAAAAAAAAACCAGGTACAATTTTTTTATTTATTTTAAGTAATTGATTTTATAAAGTGCATTTAGGAGTCCAGTATAGTTTTCTCTAGGCACTGCATTTATCTTCTTATATTTCAGATCAGTCATGGAGTTTGCTGATCTTATACCAATTCCAAAACTGGATGGAGTTACTCTGAGTGGGGCTTGTTACAAGTATCCAGTGGATGGTACCCTGTGTATGACAGGACATCATCTGATTTTGTCTTCAAGAAAACAAGGTGTTGAAGAGTTATGGGTAAGAAATGTTCAGGATAGTTCTCATTAGGGCTTAGGAATTACTCCATGATCCTATTTTACCAGCAGGGGCGGCTGGTGCAAAGGAGCTGCCAAACTGCAACATCCCCAGACAAAAAAGGAGGAGAAAGGTTTTTTTTTCATGTCCTTACTTGTAAAAATCATCACATATTTATCAAATCATTAAAATTCATAATTATTATAATTAGCATGATGAAAAAAACTAAAGCTTGGTAAGTAAAATGGTTTATGTATTAGGTACCATTTAAAAAAATTGAAGAGAATTGGTTTAATTCTTTTGGAGATTCAAGTGATTTAGTATAAATTTCAAATTGCCAAGTGTATAAAATGTGAACCAGTCACAAGGAAGTAGTATGTCCATTTTGGGACAGTGTATTTTTTATTGTTAAAATACACTATTTTTTATTTCAATTGGTTATTTATCTTCTTTGCTATCTTTTCAGCTCTTACATATGGCTATTGATATGGTGGAGAGAAAGTCTAACAAGGAGAGTCCAGGAGGAGTTATCATTATCAAGTGTAAAGATTTCCGCATCATAATGCTCGGCATAGATAATACAGAGCATTTCAATTGTATTGCCCAGTCCCTAGAAGATATTGTTAATATGGGTATGCTTTCTCTTCATTTTGTTAACAGTAGGCAGTAGTTATATCTGGAAATGTTGTACAAATTTAATAGTTGTTACCTACTATTTGGTTTTGATGAAAGTCCAGAATTTCTACTATTATACTTGTATTTGTATTAATGAAACATGTACTTGGGGGTTTCCTTATAAAAACCATATTTCACAAACATAATAAGTATAAGCACAGAAACTAATATACCTGCACTCAGTACCTTTTTCATAAGAAAAGAATGTTGTCAAAAATTCAAATTTATAATATTGATAAGAAAATATTTTGCAATTCATTGTGTAGCCAAAAAATACTTTCATCCCCTTTGTTGGAAAGGTGTGTGTGTCTCAGTAAAAAAAAAAATGTATTTATAAAGATTTCAGTTCAATGAATTTACTGGATTTTAACCAATGTTCTTCTACTTTCCACTTCAGTGCAATATATTTTTATATTCATGTACATCTAGTAAACTTCTCACTTCTCACTTTACTTTTTATACTGATTATACTGATTCATAAAAGATAGTTGTAGGTACATATTAGATGTGGTAATTATCCACCACTATTTTTATTGAAATTTTGTTTTATTTAATTTCAGAGGTCCTGACTTACAAATATGCTTTCTACTACCGTCCACTGTATCCTATCCTAGAGAATGGCTGGGAAATGTTCAATCCTGAGACAGAAATTAGCAAACTGTGCTCTGCTGATAATCCTGACTGGCGAATCACTCATTGCAATGAAAACTATGAAGTAAATTTTTTGTTATTGGTTTGGGTGACAGATTTTTATTTTCTGTGGTTATTTATTCCAATGCTCTGTTGGTTTTAATGTTCTGATAACATATGAGCCATTTTCGAGGGGGGAGTCATCTTCTACTCGCTGGAAATTGGACCAGCCACCCATATTGATATTGCCCAGTCTAGTTGAGGCTAAAATAATCTATAATTCTAGTAGTTAAAACTAAAAAATATTTATTTTGGGCCCTAAAAATTTGTTTGAAAGTCTCACAAAATTTCATGAATACCCATCAAATGGGCTTTTAAATGAAATGCCTCAAATGAACACATGAAACATTTGGACTGATCTTTGTGAACCCAAAATAGGACCAAAATATTTATGAGGGGAAAGTTCTAAATCAGCTAACTCTATCCAAGTATAATATTTTAAAATAACTAATTTTGTGCCTCGTAAAACCTCAAAAGTGTCAAAATAAGTGTTACTAATGAAGCAATTGGTACAATGGGACTGCTTGTTTTAAGCCAAAAGAATAAATAAAGGTGTGAATGAGCAGAATTAATTAATTTACTCTTGAGAACTCGAGGGTCTAAATAAGGGACAGGACTAAATGATCTAATAACAACTAAATTGGATTTACAAAAGTTAATTCACCTGTTATGACACAATTTCAGGTGTGTCCTAGCTACTCACGAGTTCTCATAGTGCCTCACTCAGTAAGTGATGACATAATCAAGGAAGCAGCCAAATATAGGGACCTCGGCAGATTTCCTGTGTTGTGTCACCTATATAAAGCAAAGAAGGTATGTATAGTTGTATAGGCTATATAATAAAATTATAGTCAATTTTTTTTTGCTTAAATCTTTTAGAGGGGTATACCCACCATCTTTTGCTGAACATAGTGAAAATTGTCTGTGTTTTAAGTTTGCCATTGTGTCTCAATGAATAGATTAAAGAAAGTGTATGTATGTATGTATGTACGAATTTCTTTGTGGTGAAGCACAAGGCCTCTTCACAATTTTTGTGGGTAGCGCAGCATTACTAAGAGCCTCCTTTACATTTCGAATTATTCTATTACATTAATTTCTTTTTACTCTGGTAATGCCGCCACTGGTCGTTACTCATACAAGTAACTACTCATTTTTCCTCACGAGGTATGAGTGGACCCCGAACATCCAAGTACAGAGCAGAAAAAATCCTCCCCCGCTGGGAATCGAACCCAGGTCACCATGTGTGCAATGCCTAGCGCGCTAACTCGCTCTGCCACAGTGACTACTCTTATTCTTGTTCTTTTTATACTGTTTATACTGATTTACCTCCGAGAAGAAAGTGTGTTGTCACCCTAAAAGTACCGGATTTTTTATTGCTTAACAAAGTGACAATTTGTTCCAAAATGGCGGCCTCTGCCTATGAAAGTTTAAATTATTAAGAAAACGTAGTACACTAGTACATATATTAACACAGGTCTGCATTACAAGTTTCAACTTTCCAGCTTCAAAACGTTCACAAATTAATCAGCTGTTGTTGGACTTAAACTGTATCCGGAGACTTATCAAGTCCAGACTTATCAAGCATTGTATAAAATTTGTACTAACAAAAAAAAAGTCCTAGGGATATACTCATGCACTGATTTATAATCAACGCAGCTCAATGTTGGCAAGATCTAAACTTAGCGTGTGCTGATAATTATTTATGAACAAGTCCTCATGATGGTTGATCGCACATAGAAATATGTGGTTCAGGACGAGCCAACTTTAAAATAAAGTTGGCTGGAGACCATCACTCACACCTCCAACTGTAGCCAAGCTTGGCTGCAACAACAACAACATTATTTATGAACAAATAAATTAAAAATTTCAATTTAAACATCAGAAATGTTCAAGAAATCGGAACAAACCCTTTTGTTGTAAAGTTTTGAATTTTATATTTACAGAGTATTCTGGTTCGAAGCTCGCAACCTCTACCAGGTACCACGGCCAAGAGATCAAAGACTGATGAGAAGCTGTTGAACGGATACCTCAAGTCAGGCAAGAAAGGGATTATCATTGATACAAGGACTCAGACCCTTGCCCAGTCTGCCAAAGTAAGATTAGACAACGAATATTATTTATTTATTATGGGGCTTGTACAATGTACATAGACTATTACTCTAATTTCTGGTTGATTTTTATTTTATTTTTTATTTAAATCCTATGTAGGAACTTGTACGCACACTTTTTACTGTGAAGAATTCAAATTCTAAAGTAAAAATATAAAATTCTACTGTTACTCAAAATTCTGAAGTTATGAAAATATTACGGTCAAATATTAAATAATATTCTTAAATCAATAGTTAAATTAATGCGGAAAATTAAAATTCTGAACAAATTCAATCAAAATTCTGTAGTAGAAGATCCAAATTATGATGTCAAAAATACTCAATAAAAATTCTCAAGTCATTTTTCAAAATTCTTAGTTGAACGTCTAAATTCTAAAATCATGTCTGAAAATTCATTATCCCAATTATCAAAATTATCAAGTGAAACAAAATTCAAAATTCTAAGGATGTCTAAAAAAAAAGAAAAATTTATTTTGTTTCAAAAATTACTGTCGAAACCATGGGTGCTTGGAACGTCGAATCTAAGAAATGGTTAGAACATTTGGGAAAGAAATTGATTGGAATTACGGGTGATCCCCGTTCCAATCATTTCCTTTACCAAAAAATTGGTCTAGCCATTCAAAGAGGAAATGCTTCTTGGATTCTCGCGCGGTTCCCTTCCGGAAGTACGTACGGTATTTAAAAAATAAAACATAAATTATAATTTTGTCTCGAACTGTTGCAAGTGTAATGTGGCTATATCAATAGACTATAATAGTATTTCCATGCTTTGGAAATTTTGTTACAACACGAAAACTGCTTTTGGAGATTAGACAATCATATTGTGGCATGATAGTAGCGCAAATATTTTTTCCAAAAATTCTGCTACAGATACATACAATTCAATTTAAAGTCAGATATATGTCTCGATCTCTTCACTTTAGCGGTTAGTATTCTGGTAAGCTAGTTCAGTGTAGTAATTGTATCATCTACATGTAACTTGTGTTAAAATAATTTTAAGCATAATATACATATTTACTTTTTATTTTGTTTTTGTTGCATAATAGAACAAGGGAGGAGGCACGGAGCTGGAGATGTTTTATCCTCAGTGGAGGAGAATACACAGACCTGTTGACAAGCATACTGTATTACTGGACAGCCTCACTAAATTCATTGAAGGTAAATTCTGTTTGGCTTTTGTTTAATATATGTAAAAATATTGTAAACTTGTGAGAAACTTAAGGCGAAATAAATAAACGTTTTTGTAATACCTGTGTGGCGCTAAGTCTCGATTCGCGTACTGCGTACTGATTTTAAATGGGAAAATCTAGTGCTAAGTCATGTCTTAAGAAGTCGATTTGTCTAATAATTCAGCCCTTTAAGTTTCAAAACTCCACGTACAACTTTAAATAGTAGTCATCCTGGCCCAGCCGTAACATGCTCAGCTTGCCGGTCTACCCGGTTTTGACTGACGGTGGTGTCGGAATTTTTTCGGCTTTGTGCTTTAAATTCTGGTCCTAGCCTCGTGAGGACAATTGTAAAGTTGGTAACGACTAGTGGTGGCATTACAAGATTGATATTGGAATATGTTTGTTGGGTTGGAGATACTCGTATAATATATAATGCATTAGCATTAGTTCTCGTAATGTCGATGCTAGTCTCTATTTTTTTTTTTTATATATATTATTATTATTTTTTTTTTGTTGACAAAACAACACCCGACAAATCTTTATCTTATCTGAAGTCACAGTAAAAATCTATTTTTAGCCTCCAATGATGTAACCTGCAGCATGGACAAGTGGCTATCAAGACTCGATGCTAGCTCATGGATGTCCAATGTCAAAGAAGTACTCAGCTGTGCTCATTACGTAGTGGAATGTCTGGAGGAGGTAATTTTAATAAATTCTGGTGGTGGTGATTTTTTTAATGTTATCAATAAGTTAATTTCGAACTCTCGGAATATATTCTGTGTTATACCATCATATTATTTTATATTTACCCTGTATTCCTAATACTGGGGATGATAGACTCATTAAGTCTGCAGTGAGATTGACTGAAAGCAACATATTTAAAAAATACTTCCGATTTCTAATATTAAAAATTTCTCGGAAGTAATATTTTTTCATCCTTCATTTAATTTGTGACAATATTGACTGCGCCCTATTGTATCCATGTTACAGGAAGGTACGACAGTGCTGGTTCATGGTTCAGAGGGTCTGGACTCAACTATGGTGATTACCTCCCTAGTTCAAATTATGCTCAATCCTGAAAGTAGGACAATAAAAGGGTAAGAAGACCCAATTCTATCTTTAACCTGACAACTACTTTATTTTATCCTACAAACAATATTCATATTATAAATATATGACCTCTCATTATTAAACAAAGCACCTCCACAACACCTTCCATAGGGTATTTCAAGGTATGAAGATACTGTAGTAAGTATACAGTAGTAAGTAGTTTGTTAGGGAACGCTGACTATTTTTAGATAATTATTGGAATGACCAAACTATAATTTTCTCATTTAAAAGACTATCTTCCTTCTGTTTGTGCCACAGTTATTTCTTTTCTTCTTGGTATTCCGCTAATAGAACTCTTTTTATTCTTAGCACCACTCAATTAAAATTTGTATATACCTCATTCATTGTCTCTCCCCAGGTTGCAAAGTCTGATCGAGCGGGAATGGCTTCATGCAGGTTATCCCTTTCAATTACGTCATCGCTACTCCTGTTACTCCCCACTCCGCAGCAGCAAATCACAGTCACCTACTTTCCTTCTCTTCCTCGACTGCCTGCATCAGCTGCTGAATCAGTTCGTCTGCAGCTTTGAGTTCTCTCCAGAGTACCTTGTACTCATCTTTGAGCATTCCTATTTCTCGCCATACGGTGAGTGACGTAGGTAATAGGAAAAATACAGCACTATCTGTTCATCATGTTTTATTTTGAAAGATACAAATGAAATGTTTTTAAAAGAGAAAAGTAGTTCAAGTCGCTTTGTATACTCGTACTTTTATCTATGGCATAAAATAAATATAATGTAAAATAATATAAAATACTTATTATACTGGGTAAAGCTGGCTCAAAAGTAGAGGCACGTGTTGCGTCTCCACACTTGGGGGACGACCCTGGTAACCATCCCTTGGATTGGCTTGGTAAAATATCTTATAAGAACTTTATCTATTATTTTGTACCTCAAAAAAAAAAAAAACATTTTTGTGCCATCGAAAAGTGCTACATTTTTTTATATCCAAAACTTTGGGCACTAATAAGGAAACAATATGCACCTTTGCTTATTGTTGTATGAGAAGAAGAACTTGTTTTATGCTCAAGAATACTACTTTTCTAATGACACTAGTGTTACAGTTATTTTAAAATACTAGTATGACACTTGTGGCAGTATATCTTTGTGTCTACACAGGGACATTCCTACTACGAAACTTGTGACAGTATATCTTTGTGTCTACACAGGGACATTCCTACTGAACTGTGAGAAGGAGCGAGTGAAAGCCAATCTCTCGGGTGGCACGTCTAGTCTGTGGTCCTACATAAACCGGCCTGAGCTGCTGATCCAACTGGTGAATCCTCTGTATCAGATCAACCGGGGAGTCATCTATCCCTCCACATCTCCTGTGAGCTTGGTAAGAGAACAAAACACTCCTGTGAGCTTGGTAAGAGAACACAACACTCCTGTGAGCTTGGTAAGAGAACACAACACTCCTGTGAGCTTGGTAAGAGAACACAACACTCCTGTTAGCTTGGTAAGCTCACAGGACCTCATTCCCAACTGTCCACACATTGAGAATTTGATGTTTCCTGCTTTAGAAATTTAGAGCTATATTGAATTGTGGATTGATATAAGGGAAGAATAATATGCATTGTGCTTCGCATTTCACAAGTGAACATGTAGAAAGTCTGAATGATCATGACTCCCTTTCCTTACATTTCAGGAGATATGGAGAGAGCTCTACCTACGCTGGGTATCTGACCAATCCACCCAGAAGTCTGTCTGGACGTCCATTGCTCAACTTGTCGACCACAACAAGCAGCTCACGTGTAAAGCTCTATCTTTGCGAACCCAGGCCCTCGAGTTAGAGAGACAGCTTAGAACCGCCAGCAATGGGCTCTGCAAGACGTAGCGGCGCCGCGGGGTGGGGGTGGGGGCCCTGGGGGCTGTGCTGGGTTCACTAGTCCGACCATTGCATTGAGGCTGTGCTGCTACGTGAGGAAAATAGTTTGCATTTAATTTGTTCTTATAAAGTCTATGTTACAAATCGATTCTTGGCTTTTTCTTTAATTTCTTCAAGCTCAGTGAATGGCAAGTGTTTTGTGAAGAATTATGATGACTCGGAAGTCAGAATAGAGTTTTATGTATTTTTATTCATTTTCCCATTTTTATAGCGATTTAGAAAAAAGTCCTCGTTATAATATTTCTGGACTTTCCTAGCTCAATGGATTCATCATAATTTCATCAGACTGGTTTGTGTTAGCAAATTGTACGAAATGATGAAATGAAAGGAATTTGATTATGAATTTTTTAGTATGATTTTTCTAGTACCTAGCTATTTGAATACCATAACACACAGCGACCAGGTTTCTGCAACAAGTCACTTAAGTGACACTTACATTACCTACTGCTATCACACCTGCCTGCCACTTACTCTCATCACACTATCACCTAAATCAATTTAATAAACTGATCCTGATCATGAATTATTCTTGAGCCAAGTTTATTAACCTTACCTGAGCAATGTTGCTCTATTATGACTCTATATTTAGTGATTCAGAGACCAAGACGAATAGAGCACCTTTGAACTTGATTAAAGTTTATGAACTTTGCTCCTGATTTCAATTAGATCTTTCTTTCTTCGAAACTTCATAAAAACTCTTTCTAACCATATTTTTCTCTCTTTGCTGTTACAGTTTTATTGTTAATAATTGTTATTTATATTGTACATATCTTCTTAATTTATTAATGTGATAACAAATTAATTTGAAATAGAATCTCCAGGTATGTGTGTTTCTTATACTTTTGCAAAAATGTCATACTTTCAATCTCTAATACTGAGTACACAATAACTTAATTGCTACCAGACACACTTTTCACACTGGTTTAATGTAAACAGATGGTTTCTTTACACACTTTTTATTATTTGTCTTGTAACACAATGTCAAAGTAACGGGTGAAAGAGACCTATGGTCTAATTATCCTTGATGTAGTCGCCCCGTTAGATACTCAGAATCGTTAAGATATCTATCAATATACATAATATAAGCTTTTATGTTGAAATACAAATCTGAAGATTTGTGGTCCGATGAACTATACTGACTGAATGCAATGGAAGTAGATGTCATATATCGTAGAATCTATAGATATTAGAGAATATATTATTATGAATGTTACAGTTAACTTTCACCCTACAATAATACATTTTACTAAACTAATAACTGACCCCAGTAGCTTGATCGATAAGACGGCAGACTTGTAATCAGGAGGTCGGTGGTTCAAGTCTCAAGTCAAGCAAAAGTTAAAAAAGCTAGTTTCAGTAATATTGTGATAAACACAAAATTATGATAACTTACTGAAGTCTGATCAGGTAGGGACAACTTTCTCGAGGGAGTCAACATTAACTGTAACATGTTCTGATACCAGTTAATCTACTGAAAGAATATAGAAACCTAACTCATAATATTCATCACGATTTATAGATGCAATTAAGAACAAATCTTTTTAATATTATTCAATAAAACTTAAAATATTGTTAAAATAGTAGAAATAATTTAGTAAAAGTGTTTTACTATTTTCCCTTTTGCCGACCTCAGTAGCTTCATCGATACGGCGGACGGATTTGTAACCTGGAGATCGGTGGATCATATCCCAAGTCTAAACTTGGGACAAAGCGGGTTGGAGTAGATGTGATACCACGAAAGTGATTATGACAAAAAGGATAACTATTTTCACTCGTATTCTAAGTTTCTTCTATCAACATAACTGTGGAATAATTCTACCCACAGAATTTCCCGCTCTATTAAGCAAGGTTCATGATCAAGGCGTAAAGAGCGTAAAATCTTGCTAGAAATTAACATGAAGACATTCGAAACAGCGCCAGCGATCAAAACCGAAATAAAATCCAACGGTCATGAATATTTTCATTTTTCTTTCCAATTCAAGGCGTCCCGAATTTTAAACTCAGGAAAATGTAATGCGTGTTAACTATTTATAATGTTTTTAGGCGTTTTATAAAATTTGGAATTCTAACAAAGCATAAAATATGTTTCGATCCAGCGCCGATGGCGCGTTGAATGCAACGGTTCTAGTAGGATCATCGAAGTTAATCAATGTCCAGCGAGGTGAAGTCTTCGTGATACTGGCATTCCGGCCCAACCCAGTATGGGTGAGGTTAATGTGGGTAACGCCCCCATCGTATACGACCATGCAATTGAAAACGACGTTTAGATGTTGCGGTGGCACGTTATACCTACACAAGTTAGTTAAAATGTGTTCTTAAAATTCAGCTAAAGGTAAATTATCTTTTGCTGAACTTTTGAACAGTTAAAGGTTTTTGAACTGGAAAGTGTAAATTTTGAAGACCTTTTTCAAAGAAATTTCAGGGATGGACTCAGGGGGTCAACTTTATAATCTGAAATGAGACTACCCACTTTTGTGGATTGTATCTGCATTCCAAAAAACATTTTACGAAAAAATTGGAATAATTTTGGAGCTCACCAATCCATCGGCTAATAAATTTGGCATATTTTCAGACAATGGTTGCCTCCGCCTCTGATATTTTATAACATATTTTATAATACTAGGTAGTATGTAAGTACTACCTACCTACATTATTACAGGAAAGATTTTGCATGTACATGCAAAATCTTTCCTACTTCAAATTCAAACCTTTCAAAATTAATCAACTGTTATTGAATTTTTATGAAACACTGTTAATACAATTGTATCAATATATTCAGCTCTATAGCTTTAAACCTCCCATAAGTTAGCACTTGTGACGCACGGCGTACGGCCTGATGAATGTACTTACACGTTAGTGGTGTTATTTTTAACACTGAAAAAGACAGCGTTTTTTTATGTGTTTCTCTCTATATTTTTGGTTCGATACCTGCCTGGGACATAGTCCAAGTAATATATACAATATATTACATAGTCCCCACATCAGACATCGAATTCTTAGTTAAGTAGGTACACATTAATGTGTCTTTCTATAGAAATCGACAAGTAGTAATACCGGTCTGAAATTTCAATTAAAAGTAAATAATCTGTCAGAAAAAGTTCATGTGTACTTTGATGTAACGAGAGGAGAAGAGAAAGAAAAACAAGAAACAAGCTGATGAAAAAATCATGATATATTAATTATTTGAAAAGTGGAGGGATACGGTGATATATACCTACTATATCTTAGTAAGACAAAGACTAGAGGGGATGGGGAGAAGTGTATGGGGTGGAGGTGGAAAAGTGGTCTGAAAAAAGAATTTTATGAGATTATTAGCACTTTTCTTCCGCAAAACTCAAATGGAATCATGTGTACGTATAGTTTTGTTTCTGTACCTTGGGTATAACCTATTATCTACCTTTTGTTTGACTTAATATGATTCTTTTTCATAACAGATTAGAAGTATCTATCAAGGGTTTTATTTTAGTACATGTCACAAAGTGGAGGTTCACCCCAAAAAAATGAAGTGGTAAATTTGTAAGTATTAGGTATAACTTCCTGTTTCAATTTCTGTTTGAATTCCAATACATTCAATATGATAAAACTTACCTATAACAGTGGACATTTTAAGAATTAATTAAATGAAAAATGACCCGTCATTCAAGAATATCTTTTTTGACAAATAGTTAATTTTTTGGTATGATCCTATTAGGCAAGTATGTCATTTTTTTCTTACTAAAAACTATGTTATTTCATTTCACCTAAGCCTTGAGTTTTTCCATCCTAGTGAGGTCCACACTCGACTACCCATACTTGTGAGGGAGCAGGGGTATTCCGACAGGCAGATGCATTATTTGATATTTATTATTTACACATTAGAGAGGGGGAAGGACTCCGGGGAATTTCCCGACGTAGATATATCCTCATTCTGCACAGCTGATGCACCGCAAGATAGTGACATTCTCTAAGTGAAAGTTCAAAATTCAACATATAATTTTTCCAAAAAAAAGAACAAACGACATTTTCTTTTTTAGACTCCTACAAAAAAAAATATATAATAGTTAGTTAGGTTAAAATTAATGAGTATATGGTTCGCTTCGGATTTTCGCATTTTGGTACAGGATTTTCACCTCTAATACTTTTGACTGGTCCGCTGGTCACTGGCTGTTGGACCATTTGAAAGGAGCCTCAACATTAGGGGCTAATTATGAAACAGGATCAGATTTACTAATCCTAATATACTATCCCTTAACACGCACTCTGGTGGGAATTTCAACCAATCACAGTTCATTTACATACAAGGTGTCCAAGTTTTTATGATAGAAAATTCCCGAACGCATTCTAGAGGACACTCTAGAACTAAATTAATCTCAGATCATTTTTCGAAAAATGCCGTCGAACGGAGATATGAACAAAATAATAACTCAGTTTTGAATGCAAAGTACAAAATGTTGGACAATTTACGCAATAATCGTAATACACGATGACATGAGAACCATTTTCACTTCCTTTCAACAAGTAGTGCAAGTTTATTTTTCAGAAAACTCGTGTGATTTTTTTTTCGAAAATTTACCCAATACCTATTAATCATTTTTGGATGCCTCCTGGAGTTGATTCTGAAGTTTTGTAAAAATAAAACTCGGATTAACAAATCCTAGATATTTAATCCTGCTTCATTATTCGGCCCTAAAAACGCATGGTGGAGATGTTGGAGCGTAAGACTGGTAACCCAGCATGCGCGATATTCATGAGTTCGAATCCCACTGAGGTAATTGGTTTCCCCTAACGTATTAGGTAAATGAGACTTTGAGGACTTAATGGCACCGCGAGATTCATCAAATCACACATCACATAGATATTCCTCTTTTATTATTTTGAAAACTTGACCCTATTTAAACGAAAACTTTCGGTGACAGGCATTCGGGCAGTACAAATAATATACCATTTATACTGCCTGAGCTAAAACTGCCTACCTCAGGATTAGACCGATCAATAAGGCGGCGGACTTCACATATATCTAGTATCATCTCCACGAGAGGGAGTCACACTTGCTAAGGCACCCTGTAGCGCGTAGTAGGTACAAATAGAACACCTAAATTAAAAGAGGAGGTGTTTTCCAGCATGATTATTTAGCTTCTATCACAAAACAAGTCTAATAATCAAAAAGGGAGCGTGGAGGGAAAAAAGCTTTTGAAATTTTGTCGTCGTTCGGAAAGGACTTTCTAATTAAAATAAATAAAAAAGAGAGTTAAGAAAAACGAGGCTTTTCTTGTAAAAAATTCTAAAAACATGTTGGAAATAAATGGGACAAAACTTTTTATTGTGCGAGGAGCCGAGGACAAACGAATTCCCTAACAAAAGTTGTTCTGGGCGTCAACACAAGAGACCCCCTCTAGAGGCTTGGGACGCTTTCACTATTGTGTTGCCTTCCCTGCTTTATCTTTAACTACAAACTCAAGGTTCAATCAAACTAGACAAAAGTTTTCAAAGGAATCTGATTTCTGTCACGACTTAAGTAAACAACACTCGTAAAATAAAATTCTATTTCTGATACCTACTACTAAGTACATTTTAATGCTGGTAGTAAAGGAGTAACACTCAGTGTTAATTTGTCAAGGTATCGGTAAATGAAACGAAGTGTTTTGATCTTTAAATCAAATGTTGACTTCAATTCGATCTCCTCAAAATAATAATAAACTTTACTGGAGTTTTTTTAGTACCTATATATATAATAATACATCAAAAACTATGCACATAATTACAGGGCTTCAAATCTTTTTATTCCAGTTATTTGTAGATATTAACATCAAAGTAATCAAAGCAGTTACTCATTTTTCCTAACTTGTTTGAGAGGACCCTGTTACACAAAGTACTGAGCCTTATAATTCTGACCTCTCCGAGATTCGAACGTTGAGCTAACCAAGTGTACTACCCAAATCGGAGTATGAATGGTGACTACACTGAATCCAAATCCAATCTTTTAACCATTATAATTATAAGCAGTCACCCTAAAAGAGGAATACGACATTACGACATGCATAATTTTAAAATTTGACTTTGAGGGTTGATTAAAACTTATACAAGTAGATATAAATAAAAAAATCCGCCTTCGATGAATAAGAAAACGTGACCCTTTAATAAAAACTCATGGCTTAAATTTTATTTTATTGCTGAGCCCCGCCCAACGATTTATCAAAATATTATTTGCATAGATTTTAAAATGCAATAAACAAATTACATTTATGAGGGTATGGCAGTGGTAATGGATCATGGACTAGGATTGAGTATTGGGTTAAAATATAAATATGTGCATACTATTTCGATTCCCATTAACCCTATTTCCAAGATGTCCAAATGCATCTGTTCTTCAATCATAAAATACGTGGTTATGATTTACATTAAGTGCATCCCTTCGGATTTTTCGGTAAACCAAAATTTGGTTTAATGCGAAATGTCGAGACAGTTGAATCTATTTCGGTAAACCAGCCACGAATCAGGACAATGGCCGTGGCACAGTGCTGGGTTTCAGCTAGTTCAGTAAGTATGATTTCTGTGTGGTGAAGCCTAAGCCTGTTCACATTTTAGTGGGTAGCACAGCATCACTATGACTCTCCTTTGCTTTACGAAATGATTGTCTTTATAATTTGATAATACTTAATACTTACTTTTCGTGTCCATGTGTGATGTTATCATAATCTTATAATGTCTCAACTGGTCGTTACCCATACAAGTTAACCACTCTTTTCTCCTCACTAGATATGTATGCGTGGACCCCGAGCAACCAAATTACGGAGTGGATAATTTTCTACTCAGCCGAGACTCGAACCCGGGTCACGTTACACCACTCGGCGCCACGGTGACTACTCAGTTAGTTAAGTGTATTATAGTGAAGAAGAAGGGGGAAAACAATCTGATTATAGAAAGGAAACTTTTACCCGAGCTCTGTACACCACTCACCTTCACTCCTTGCTTAACAAAACAGGAGAGGAGGGGGGAGAGAAAAACATCCTGATAAAACACAACATCATGATCACTTCAGAGGGGTCCGCGCTGGAACATCTGTGGCCTCCAGGAATTACTGATGTGATTATCTCCGTGCATAATCATCATTATCACCCCCTCCCTCCACCTCTTCTACCCTCCACGAAAGGCTATGACTATAAAATATGATATATACGATACGCCTATACTGTATATTCACGTAGGTATCTATTGTTATTAATCGGTAGTATCGGTCTACTTACCCTATTTATAACATAGGTATGGGTATATATGCATTGCCATACAGTGGTAAAGGCGCTATGGTAAACCAGGTATTGTGGGGATCCGTTTGTTCAAATCCTGACCAATGCATAAACTGTAGTAGATCATAACCACTTGGTCACACGAGCAATAATAGGTGCGTATCATATGAATTGAAGATGTGAATTGCGCAACCTCTATTTTGGAATGGTTTTCAGTTATTATTTTTTTTTTTAAATTGGGTTTAACGTCGCTTTCAACTGCCATGGTCATATCACGACGGGGGTTTTACCCTCCATTCGCAGGAAACTCACAAACCTGCTACTCACATTGACCTCACCCAGCCTGAGTGGGGCCGGGAAAAGCCAGCGTCACGAGAATTAGAATTTGAATGGTCACCCATCCAAGTCTTAACCTCGCTGGATATCGCTTAACTTCGGTGTTCTGAAGGGAACCGGTGTATTCAACATGCCATCGACGCTGGCGGTTTTAAGTTAAAATAGAGAAATCGTATGTTGTGTACAATATTTTCAAATTTTTGCTCAGAACAAAAGAAAAGAAAAGAGTGAAAAAGGGTGAAAATTTTGTAGAAACTGAAACAGGAAATGTGAGAGGGTATTACCAGGAAGCAAATCCTTTGACCGGAACTCGGGAAATCTATTCTCTAGGAATTGAAAATAGTTCACTCTGAAATCTCGGACAATTTCAGATTAAAGGGATCATTAAATTTGCTTTTGTTTAAAGCTTGCACATAATTTCCACGGTTTTATTACCGGATGCGAAATTTCAGACGAAACGAAACAAGGGAAAGCTTGGAATGAAGAAAAATAACTTGGGAAAACTTATTTAACTTAGAGATTGTCCATTGGGTTCGATAGTAATTCAACCTCCTCTGCTTTATCAAGTTTTGTCTCCGCTATTCATTCCACAGCTCTCATTTCACCAGCTCAACTCTTGACGGTTACTTTGTATAGCCAAAGCTTTTTGAAGATTCTTTCCATACCAAGGTGAAGCAGGTGACTCGGAAGAAAAGTGAAATAGCTATTAACCAGAATAAAAGTGAAATAACCTATTCATGATCACACAAATTTTGAGCAAGATTACTAGTTAGTGTCTAATACATAACTTATTAAATAATCCTCTGTTCTAAAAAGGTTTTAATAGAATAGAATAGAATAGAATAAAATAATATACCTTGTTTATACCACTGCCGAGGTAAGACTCAAAAGTACATTTACACCAGCAGTCAGAATAAGACTCCAGAATAATACGAGATCAGTTTTGTTCATTTGAGCGTAACATCGCTTTCTATTTATAGTCATATCACGGCGAGGGTTTTACCCACCGTTCTCTGGGCAAACAACCCAGCTACTAAAATAAAATTCAGCCAGCCTGAGTGGGGCCTGGAATAGCCAGCAGAACGTGGACGCATGCTGGCTTCTCAATATCAAATATCTGTCGATACGCGGAAAACGCATTTCAGAATCGTCAGCGATCAGCCGGATCAGCGATAATGTAATAAGCAAATATGCTTTTTACAACAACAGAAAAAGAAAAAAAATTGTCACTATGCTTGCCGCATGCTAATAGAATAGAACTATGAACAAACTAGTAGGTATACCATACAAGGAAAACTGTTTCTATATTAAAAGACATGAAAAAAGAACGGGTTGTACGTTGTACCAGAGCCCAGGGGTTTCAACGGATGATAGATAAGAGATGCTCAACTCTACGAGTCAAGGGTGTTTTTATTAAGAAGATAAAAGCACTTTGTATCTATTATCATAACAAAGCGGAGAGTACAAGACACGGGAGAGATGTGTAAATACCAAAGCCATTTAGCTGCCGAGCAGGAGGGGGCTGTAACAAAACTAAAGTGGTACAGCTGCCAATATAAACCGACATATGCATTTCTTGCTCTCACTCATTGCTATATCCTCAGCAATAACCCGACACAAGATATATTGGCCCGAACGAGAATGTAAAACATGTATTTTTGGACTCGAGTGCTTTATGTCTGTCTTGAGGGGCCATGTCAAATATGACATGATGTTTTGAACTCTTGGCACAAGCCATACCTCTCAACCTTTTCTCGATAGTCTCTTGAGGGTACAAGAGGAACGGGGTCGCGTAGTTTCATATCTTTTTTCTGTTTCAGGAATTTATTGTTTTTCTTTACCCCGTCAAATTTTAGGGATGAACTGGAGAGGAAGAGATGAACTTGATATTCGAAACGTCTTGTTATTTCTGCCTTTGGTGTAGACTATAGGTATCACAGAAATTGCTTGTTTACATTTTTGATAGCTAATGATGTTCTTATCAGAAAATAATATCTGATTAAAACATAATTATGAAATAAAAGTAATTCTTCAATTACCTAATATGAAATGATTTCAGGTATGTCGTGTATGTCCGTTAACAGCGTCAAGCCGACTCAAATCAGGAGTTCTCACACAGCCAATCCTTTGTTTTTCATACAGGTAACTAATCTCTTGTTTTCCCACAGCGCGGGCATCTAAGTCTTTGTTTACCATGTCAGAATAATAAGGGCACACCTGACAGAATGTCGAAGCAGTAGTTATCCACCCGCTAAACCTTTGTTTACCGTGAGATAACGGGTCGTACGCTTACCCTTTCGTATGTGTATATCTAAGTGCAGGATACCTGGGAGAGCTGACGAAACAGTGCGTCCACCTCCAGGGGGGGGTGGAGGGGGGGGGTGCAGGAGTCAAAACATTATCGCCGGCCGCGCGCTGCGCCCATTACCAACTTGAGATTAGTTCATTAGGCGACACGTGGCACGCAATTTGTTGCAAGAAGCGTGCGGCGGTGGCACTCTCATTTATCACTCTGGCACGCGACCCCCAGGGAGAAACTGTAAAAATTTAAAATTCAATAATCAAAATATTGCTACCGGAATATCAATTTAGGAGTTTTCCAAGTTTAGACGATCGAAAAAAGCGGGGTCTATGAATAATAAAATATGTTTCGAGGAAATATTATCCGACCGCACACTTGGAGGACAGACTTTTGGTTGGATAATGTGCTATTGTGTTTGTTGCGCTTTTTTCAAACATCGCTGTTGACAGGAATTGAATATTAATTACAGCCGAGAGGGGAATTTGTGGTGCTTGGTGTAGTTCCAGAAAACAATAATATTGTATAATGTAAATTGACCAGCCCCAGATAGATGTAGGTATGTTGGTAGTGATGTTAGGTATAAATTGGTCTGAACTCCATAAGGTTCATCTTTCAAATACAAAAAATAAGTAAATTTAATACTAGCATTCGATGGCATAGTAGGTAGTTTTTTGTTATCTTAGGTACTTTTTAAAATCAAATAATTACTACTTCACATGATCAATGATCATGTAGCACTGACCCGATGAATAAAGGACACTGTCATGTCTGTCATTAATCTTCGGTAAGTACGCAAACATAATATAATAATTAGATAATACGTACAAAATAGGTAGTTGGCCCTACGTATTATACCAAGCAGTATTAGTGAACACCTGGAGCATAATAATTATGAGGTTTAATTATAGATTCTTCATGCCCGCTGGGGAAAATTTCAGCAGCCTCGACCTCAAGGTGTTGTGAATCCTGCGATCAGTTCCTATGAAATCAGCGAAATCCCGAGTAATGATAAATAATGTAGCACATATTATTACGCCCATGTACACTCGTAAAAAAACTTGAGAAATTATTTTCAATATTTCACACACACCCCACAGTACTTTTTTTTATATGTCTACAGGGTGTTGCGCTGAACAGAATCAAAAGGTGCCTGGTTACACTTACAATCCTTTGGATAAATTTATGTCGTTCGGCTTAGAATAACAACAGCAGATATTTGAAGTCATAAGTTCGTCCCCAGAAATTAAATATTTTTAAAACTTCTAATAATAGAACGCCAGCTAATAGTTACAGGCATAAAACCTTTAAAAAACAAATAAAATTCATTTAAAAACAAATGAAATTGTAGATACACAATACATAATATACAAATATACATTGCCATATCAGTTAGAATTTTGCGTGTGGGGATTTTGTTTTAAATTTAGACTCTGAATTTTAGAGACCATCAAATTAAATAAGTTACGACCTGCCTAGTAATGTGTTGGGTGTAGGTTCTGGGTTCCTGAGAGCACCTGGCGTATACTTGGACTAGGAAAGGTAGTTTCACTAATTTAAAACTTTGCTGTAAAAAAAGGAAAGAGTTAATTGACATTTCATGGTGACTTGATGGATCTATGACGATAATACGATATTTGAGTAGGTACCTAATGTACAATTTTATTGTTGTACATTATAATTTCAAAGAAGTTAATCATTAGATATCATAACCTCTTGCTTAAGTTCAGTCAGAACAAGAACTGGAGTATTCCCGGTGCCATCGATCCTGGCGGCCTTTACTTTTAAATATGGTGAAAACTGAATTCAGGAAAACCTTGCTGGTTCACCCGCCAGCCTCAGTGAGATTTCCGATGACCCTGTCGCTAGTCCGGTAATGATTGTGTTGTGATAATGCAGCGAGAGCGTGCCTTGTGGTGAAAATCCTAGTCATTTCCTCTGAGAACAACTTTCAGGAAGTTTAATTTTCAATTAATAATAATTCTCCAACCTCCGCTAGGCCGCCAAGGAGAATCAGAGGGGATGATACCACCAGACTATACTAACGTCAGCTTTCTTCACCATTGTGATCTTCTTCTTCTTTTTTCACTTTGCCTTTTCCCAATCTTACTCAAGGTTGGCATTGTTCAACCTCATCGTTGAGGTTGGTTGGTTGTGGCACATGTTTTACGGCTGGATGCTCTGCCTAACACCAACGATTCCATTTGATTGCGTCCTAATTAGGACGGGGGTTTTACAATTTACAATCCATTCGCTGGTACCTGCTACCCACATTAAGCTAACCCAGACTGTGTAGGGCCGGACATACCAGCCTCACATGTTCGGAGGAAATAGAATTTTCTTTGTGAAAAGTCTGCTCCGACCGGAAATCGAACTGAGAATCTTTGGACTTAAGGCAATATTCACGACCGTTAAGTCACGAAGGTTGGCGTAACCATTTCTTCACCATTGATATTTATAGCTATACATTTTTGCAACTTTACCTACCTCAATTTTTTTTGCAAAAAAAAGTTAGCATTTGCAACTACCTGTATAAGTTATAAATACATACCTACCAACTTACCTAGTCCTATATGTACTGGGATTTACTGTAATAATTTAACTACAATGCTTGGTAGGTAGTTCTCGGATCACTGAACCAATAAAAAGAAGCATTCGAAGTCTGGCCGTCTGTCTCCGAATTAATTTACCGACATTTTATTAGGGTTGATGGGATTATTGTAATTGCCCTTCCTCTGAGTGTTGTGGCGACTTCCCTATCAGAGGTCTGTTCCCCTGACTAGACGGCTCAATATCCATCGGGTTTTTGTGGCGTTTTTATCTCCATGATTGATTAATTTCTTTTTAATTTGTTGATACCAGCTGATTATCTGTTTCAATGTTTAGGGTTAACATTGTGTTTTTTAAAACGACCACAGGGGAAACAAAGAAAATACAAAGGATTACTTAAGTCTAATGGCTGTCATAAAATTATGATCGGATATGAACAACTGAAAAAATTCATACGAAGCACTTCATATTCAGTTGAAATATATTGATATAGATGAAAACATATTGATAAAGGATACGAAAAAAATATGGCTAATGAAATAATATTACTGTAATAAGTTTACCTGATATAATATGTAGAGTAGCTTAATAATAATAATAATAATGGCTCTTATTAGTAATAGTAACATTTATTTTATTTATGTCTTTTACCTACCTTGATTTTCTTAGTATACTCGTACTTATGTTTATAATTATAGGGTGATTATTATTACCTATACTATTCTAATACCTACTTGTAACTTGTAAGTAGCTATATACAGTAGATATACAATGTATACATACATATATTTATATGGATTTTATAACCGACCTCAGGTGCTTGATCGATAAGGCGTCAGACTTGTAACTTGGAGGTCGGTGGTTCAAGTCCCGGTTTCAGTGGAGATTCTGTAAAGCGAGTTTGAGTAGTTGTGATAGCACGAAAATGATGAACACAAATATGATAACTTTTTTATACAGATTTTATACATAATATATACTCATGGGTGTAGTAATTGTTCTTTTCTTCATGCCCGGCTGGATGTAGGATGCTATGAATAATGAGGACAAAGAACAAGATGGACATTGGACATGTACGTACTTGTAACTTACATCTTACTCATTTCTAACGGGTAGAAGACATGTATCGTGTATAATGTAGCCTTGAGCGTGTATGTTCTCATTGAGGAAGTCAAGAAAACCCGCTACGACATTGGTTTGTTACCGAATTTTCTCACAATATTGTAACAACTGCATTAATTGTGTCCAAGGGAAGAGGACCCATGTTCAAGTATTGTACCCGTATGGGCAGAGGGACCAGTGTCCGTTGAAGCAACATGAGAAAACCTTTAGAAGTAATTACCAGGCTGTCCGTTTAGAAGTCATTTCCGCTGAGAGCTGGTAGGATACAAGGTGTCTGCGCCACCAACCCTCGTAAATTATTCTATTCTGTCCGAGGATGTTACCTATTTCCGATATTGTCTCCATATTATACATGTTTCATCTGAAATTTATGTTTAACATTCTCAGGTTAAACATAGTCTGCACTGATCTATTAACGTCTTCATACTGATCTCTTGATTAAACTTCTGCTTGAAAGAGAGTTGGGTTTTTTTTTCCTAATCCACGTCTACCTACATAAAAAATTTAATTTTTTTAGTTTTAGAATTAGCTCAGAGATCGAGCATGCTACATCTGCACTTGGTAGTGAAACTGAGAACAGCATCTTGCTTACTGACTTTCTGGTGGTCCGATCTTAAAAACTGCTAGTCCGATTTAGGATAACACATATTTTATTCTTAACAACTATAATAAACATAACTAATAAATGGCTATAGATATGTGCCTTATATGTACATTATATCTTAAATATAAAATCAAAAATCCATTTACATTAATTCATTCATAATCAACAGGCTTCCGAAACGGATGGATCGAAACAATAATGACTTGAAATTTGGAAAAAAGCTTCCAATTGTCATGTAGGGATGCTAATACTATTGCTTAGATACTAATAAAGGTATACATTTTATGTAGTTAATTGTTAGCAACCAACCTCAGTAGCTCGGTCGGTAAAGCAGTGGACTGGTAATTGACGGAGAAAAATTGACGAATCCTCGGCCTGAAGAGGAAATATCGACCGGCATAGAACAAATCGAAAATGAATTCGTTCAGATTTTTTTATTTTTTTATTTTTTTTTTTACAAAAACCAATGGGCTATACACTATAAAATAACATATAATTGTATATTTTGAAAGTACATAGTAGATAGGTATATTATAGAAATAAAGACACAGAAAAGAAATGGAAATTGAGCGATAGATTCGTAAGTTAGATATGGACAGAGAAGTGAACATAATCCCAGGGTTTGACATGGAGTGGAGTGCAGTCACTACCGCCTCTTCTGCATGATCATTGGTTCTTGTCTTAAAAGCATCCTGACACATTTATCATTCTGGAGATGCATCTCACGTCCATCTCCTTGTCAATGTCAGACGGCTACATCGGCCAAATAATAGTAATCATTCTACAGGAGATTGGTCGAACAGAACTTTTGTTCCAAAGTATACGAGACATTTCACTATACCTATGTATATACGTAGGTAGGTGATTGTTCTTGAGAAAGCATAATGGATGATGGTTAATCTTAGCTGTTATTTCCAGTTAGAATGATGGTTTTAAACAACCTGTGATCTTTGTTCTAAAAATAAGATAGGAAAGTTCCGAGGGATTATTATTTCTAATTCAATAAGGATTAATTGTACCTATACCATATTTCAATCTATAGTCATGTTAATATATTCCAATTTTCGGTCATTCAATGACCTCGGTAGCACTGAATTTTAGTAACATGGCTCTGATATTTAAACTTGATTGTTATCTTTAAGGCTAATATCTCCAATAAAACCCCTGTGAGTCAATCTCAGTATAAACATTTTTTTGGTGGATGTGCTAAAACTACTGTATGCACCTATACCATATTTCAATCTATGGTTATGTTAATATATTCCAATTTTCGGTCATTCAATGACGTCGATAGCACTGAATTTTAGTAACATGGCTCTGATTTATAAACTTGATTGGTCTTTTTAAGGTTAATATCTCCGATGAAACCCCTGTGAGTCAATCTCAGTATAAACATTTTTTTGGTGGATGTGCTAAAACTACTGTATTCGAACATAATTATATTAAGCTTAAAGGTAAAAAAGATATTTTTAAAATATCCACATATAAAAATATTATGTACTCGTATTTGTGATGGCAATGCGACGATACAATTCCGCAAGCTGTCGAAAATTTCAATACTTACCTTGAGAAGAAAGAACAATCAGAAAAATAAATCGCAAACAAATGATTTATGTTGTAAAGAACAAATCAAAGACTTGAACAAAGAGCCAAGTATTTAATCACTTCCACAATAATTGAATTCAGAACAAAACAATTCCTCTCAACATTCATTGATGGAAACAATCCTGAGTGTAGAAAACTACTCATTGGATGTAATTCACATCCAGTTACATTAGTCCTAACAATGAAAGCTCTCTCAACACACTTCGCCAGGCGGTTACAACTCTGTATCAATTGCAACATTCATCTCAAGTTGTTCTGCACGTGGCCATCGTGTTCCATTTGAAATACTTTTTCCATGTGCAATACTATTCTTTTGGAATACTCGTGATATAGATAATTAAAATATTGAGTGCCTATACTATACCTATTTTTTTTTTTTTTTTTAAGCTCCAAGTATCTATCAAACACCTCGGCCGAGGTGTGAAGAATGCCAATACAAAGAAAGATACTTATTACACAATTATGCAGATAATATTATGTAATGATTTCTAATGTATTTGTACTAGGTACTAATAATTATTTAATTAGGTATATGTAATTGTGTGTACCTAATACAGAAGTTATGTTTTTGATTCAAAGGAGGTATATCCAGTGATGGGTATTTAATTTAGGAATGTAATATTTGTCTACGAAGATTACCGTTTTGGTTTTAGTTCTTCAGCAATTTAAAACTTAAGACCTAAGATGGATAGATAATTACGATCATTGAAGATCCATCTTCAGGTCTTAAGTTTTAAATAATAGAAAAATTAAAAGCAAAATGGCAATTTTTTTCCACTAAAGGGTGTTATTATTAAGAATGTCGCATTGCTTATAATTTTAAGATTATATACGAGTATCTCTTGTCTTAACATCACCTTTTCGGTATCTTGATTATTGTTTGAAGTTATTTGACTGCTTTTAGTGCCTTTGATTTTGTGATACAAGAAATATAACATTAATGGATTTTCATAGTGATTTCAAGAAGCAAATAGATGGTGTTAGATAGTCATGTCAGAGATGTGCTTGTTTCGGAATTGAAAAGTGCATTAACCATTACAAGTGTAGGGGTGGATAGAAACTGTCTAATGCATTTAATGACTATGCAATTTTTCTGTAGAAAATACAAATTTTATCAAAATTAAATCGAGAGATAAAAGCTGAGTTGTCAATATAATTACAAATTCAATTATGACAGTAATGGTATATCTTTATACAATTAGCTAGAACCTTTGTTGAAATATCTCAATTTAATCTTGATGTCGTATCTACCAACGTGATCTCAAGTGACTCGAATTAAAAAGCAGATTCAACCTAATGTGATAAACAAACAAGATGGATTTCTTGGCTTTCCATTATCCATCATTTCATCGACTAAACACTTCTGAATTCTACAGAAAAGGTCTGTTTGAACTACGTATGCCCAATATTCTGGAAATAATGACTGGAAATAATTTATTCTGAAAGGCGTGAACTTGTCACAGCCAGAATCAAAATTGACTTGACCCTTCATCTTAAAAATTGACAAAGGTTTGCAGATAACATCACAAGTATGGAGATTACCAGGGTTCTTTGTATCTTCTTCATGTAGATTGTAGAAGATGATGGAAAATGACTCTTTTTGTGATTTATTGACATTTTTTGTGATTTTGGAAGCAAAATCACCTATGTTTAGACATTTAGTACAATAGGTAGGTAAGTATCAATTTATGTACGTATTCTCTTAGTTAGGTTATATTTTTGATATTTCTTACATTTTAAATTAGTAAATAAAAGAAACTGAAACTAACTTTATTGTCATTGTATTTTATTACTTCTGGAATAGCCTTCCTTCCACTCCGGAAATTCCAAAACAATTTAATTCAAGGACGGACGTGTATATCCAAAGATCAGAGTATGTCCCTATATAATTATATATATCTAAGAAAATGTTGTTCACTAACTTTTTACTTTCCTTATCTATAATAAGGAAAGTATTGTATTCGTCGAAAATTTGACCTACCCAGTTTTTCACATTTCTGGACGAATCATAGCCTCAGGATACCAAAAAAGTTGTTTTCATCCATTGGTCCGTGCGTCTGTCTGTCTGTCTGTCTGTGTGTGTGTGTGTAAACAGGATATCTCGAGAACGGTAATAGCTAGAGGCTTGAAATTTTGTATGGTAATTAATTTTATACACCAGACGAACCATGAAACTTTTGGTTGAAATCGGCCGCATTCTGCGGCCGCAGGGCCGCAAATATTAGCCGCAAGCGCCGCTTCTTTAAATTGGTTAAAGATACAAAAAAAGTTAGAGAACAACATTTTCTCGGATTAAAAAAATAATAGGGGTCTATTCTCATCATTTTTTTGATATCTTGAATTTGGAACCCGGCCTCAATTTACCGGTATTTTGGGGGGACCCGCTTGGACTAACTTTTTTATTATTTACCCCAGATGGGGGTTGCGACATATCAAATCCAATGATTTTAAGGTGCTGATTACGAATTTGGCACTGATTTTGAACTATCCGTTACCGTTGAGTCACCAGTGGCGGAATTCGACTTCTTTTTGGGGATAAGGAAAGTCGTGTGATGTTTACACCAGATTTTTTGTATATTTGACCAGCTCGAACGAACGGCCCTTGAGGACCCTTTTTGCAATCCTGCGGTCGCAGAGTGCGGCCGATTTCAAATTTCGTGGTTCGTGTGGTATATAAAATCATATTTCATACTAAATTTCAAGTCTATAGTTCTTATCGTTCTCGAGATATCGTGATTACAGACAGCCGGACGGACGCACGGAACAATGGCTGAAAATAACTTTTTTGGTATTTTGAGGCTATACCTACCTAATTCGGGCAAAAATGTGAAAAACTGGGTAGATCAAACTTTCGACGAATACAATACTTTCCGTATTATACATAGGATAAGGAAAGAAAAAATTGTAGGTACTATGTATAATGTACGAGTATAGGTAAATATGTAGGTATACCCAAAAATCAAAACTCAGATTGAAGATGTACCCAGCTTGTTCATTAGACTCTTAATACCTACGAAATGCCCTTCCTAGCGTAATAAGTAAACTTTAATTAAGAACTGTTCTGAACCCTTATTGTTTTTTTTCAAGTGATGGTTGTCCATCTTTTATTTACTTATTAATACGTGTCATGCATTTAGTAACAAAGATATTTGTGAAAGTGTACGTAGAAGGCTCGCGATGTTAAGGTAGAAAACTCTCGTTGTGGTAAAAGACTAATAGTGTTGATAGGTAGAAGACTAGTGTTGTTAAGGTAGAAGACTCGCGTTGTTAGGTAGAACACCAGTGTCGTTAGAGATGTTGCAAAGAGCTTTCGATGGTAGATAATTATATAGTAGTATACTTTCCGTGTGGTTAAAACACGTTTTCCCAAAACTTCACAAAGTATAGTGATGTGGTGTAGGTGTGTGGGATCTACTTACTTACTAGATGCAACTTTTTAAAGAATATTAGGGGGAACTATTTTACATCCGATGGTAGGTAAATCTAAGAGAGATGTCAAGAGTGTGGATTTATTTGAAGTTGACTTTGAAATGTTGACTTCTGGTTATCTTCTAACATAAGACATCAGTATTTCCCTCAAATTTTTGCAACTTGGGCATTTCCTTCCAGCGTAAAGAGGTGTCGAGCGAAACATGTCTTTGTCTCCAGCACCCATTAGAGTTGATCAGCAAGATAACGACTTTCACTTCATATGTTCCATCCCTATCGATCATGGTGATAAGAAATAAATCTGATTAGATAAGCTTCCATGCCTTCTTCCGTACTTTAAAATAATAAATCGGTTTAATTTTCAATTTGAAACCCGAAATGTAGCTCTAATAAGAGAGGGGGTGGGTGGAGGTGGGGAGGTTAGAGTAAATAAAGTTCCTCTGTTTACAATGGGAGAAGGGCTGACTGTGACGTTTCGCTTGAATGCTCAGGGTCCCCGTAAACAACTGTCATCCCTTATGGCTTTGCATTCTTCTGCTAGGGGTGGCGCGGGTTTCCTCCCCTGAGGTAGGTATCCAAAGTGTCATCTATTAGATGTACTTGCATTCTGCAAGAAGTTCGATGGCGTATTAGGATAAGATACGTGACGTCATACACTGGGTTGTCTTTGAGAGTGCAAGCACGGTAAGAATCAATTCTGTCTGAAAACCAGCATCTGATATTATAATTATTATGACATTTTTGTAGGTATACTATACACTAATAGCTGAAATTACCTATTTGATTTCTTTTTACTTTTTTTGACCTAAAAATCAGGCGCAGTCTGTAGGAAAATATTTTGGGAGTGCTGCCACATAAACCGGACTGAAATGATGACTCTCTCAGTACCTGACAAGTTTGAGTTTGTTTACAATGTCAATCATTACAATTTTAAAATAATTATTCTAGAAATACGAGTATGTGATGATTTTCATTGTGTACGAGCTAGGACTTGAGAGAAACGCTCTCTTTTTCTCTTTCGTCTGGGGGTGCTGATGTAGTTCCGGAACTCCTTAGCACCGGTCGCGGCTGCTAAAAATACAGGCAGATATACATTACCAAATAATCCATCTATTGAAGTTGAAGTTGCTCTGGGAGTCTAGTGTGTCCTCCTACATCTCAAGAGGAAAGAAAGCCGCCGCAGATTCGGATGAAAATTTCTATATTGTCATCTCCCCCAACCCATCCTGCGACTTCCCATATGAATATTAAACTGTTTCCATCACATTAGACTTCGCCTGTTTTCCCTGCTTTTCTCTCTTTTTTCACCTTAACATTTTTTCTTCTCTTGATTGAAAATTTGTTCACATTTTCATTTTTATAGAAAAAATTATTATGAAGATTTTTTATGCATAATCATCATTACTCTCAACATTTTTGCATCTCCCCTAATTTTTTGTAGTTGAGAAACAGTTCAGCGCCTAGAAACATGCAGGGATTAGGTACAGGTTGTAGATCATTTTAAAAAGGAGTATTCCTACAAAGCAGTAGATATTACAACTACAACACATATCTACCTTACATACATGCTTTTATCTAGAGGTATTGCATGCATAAAACCTACCTATACCATATTTATTCAGAGCTTTTAAGGAAATTATTTTGTCAATATTGCATTTTTCAGTCAGCATATACAATTATTATACTTACATAGTTATGTGGATATGAAAGTTGCTATTTGAGTGTGTTTGTCAGACAATTAACCTCAGATGGAGCTTTGAAAAAGTAATGTGAATATTTGTCTGATGCCCTATGTCAATACAGAATATCTTAATATATAAATGTCAGAGTCACTGACTGACTGACTGACCACTGACTGATCATCGCTCTACAGCCCAAACCGTAAGTCCTAGGAAGCTGAAATTTGGTAGGTAGCTTTGTCTTATAGTCTAGATGTGCAATAAGACGGGCTTTTTCGAAATTCCCACTACAACACCTGCCATTGGCGAAAAAGGATTTTTTGCTTTCACGGCCATGCCTCGGCCCGCAAAGCGGGCGACAGCCCGCTTGTACCCTTATAAAGTAGGTAGGTAACACCTGTATTGTCAAGTGACTGGTTTATGATGAAAACTATTAATAACATGCTGGAAGATACTCTGTTTTCTGCACTAATCTTTTTTTAAAAAACCATTTTTTCATTAATTGAAATATGTATTACAATTAAATTGAATATAGGAGAAATAAAATAATGTATTGTTCACGTTCATCAATGATACAAAGCCCGTCCATATTTCTCATTAATTTTTATCGTATGTCTTTGTTAGAGTCACAAGACATAAATTTATGTTATAAATAAACTTGATCAGGAACTCTGAGGGCAGTGATAGTCTGATCGCCAAAATTGTCAGTATTTTAGCCGCATGTCAATGCGTTGCCCAGGTGAACCACGAGGAGGCGTACTAAAATTTCATCCCTATTTCTCATTTATACTTAGAGATTGATCCACAAAGAGGCTGGCATTATTTGCTTCATAAACGAACTCAATGGTGTCTAAAATTCTAAGCGAGTCTAATGGTCTTACGTATATCCCTCGTGGATTGAATCTGCTATTTCTTTGTCTAAGTAAGGGAGCAGTAGATGGGGGCTTTCTCTGCTGATATTACTGATTATGATATCATGTCCTGTCCATTCTCCCTAGGACCCCCACTCCCCTGTCATTCATCTTCCATTTGTTATCCTAGCTGTATGCTCCCTCGTCCTGGAGAGCGGCCAGGGTTGTATTTTTTATTCTCTTTGTCCACTTGTGTTGAGACTTGTCATCAAAATGTCAATCATTCATTGAGAAGTTACTAATAGCTAGGTGTATATAACTAAAAAGTTGAAAAACACCACTTTAATATAATAGAATATAGATAGACTAATACCTAGATATTATGAATTATCTCTTAGTGTCTCGCAGGATACATCAAACAGAATAACTGATATACGTATAATACCAGTCTATGCCAGAAAAGTTTGGCGCCCTTAAGTCTTAACAGACTTGGCACTTGGTGTTAGACAGAACACACAGCCATAAGAAGTAGAAGCAGACGTTCCAGAACCAAAAAGCCACAGCCACAAGGTCTCACGAGATATTGAGATAAATAAAATTGTTATTAAGATTGTAGAAATATAGAACATGAAGCAAGAACCTGTCCAAGAGATATTGGTGAGTGAAAAGGTCTATTTATCAATTTATTTAAAATCACCAATAAATGTGCCTCTAAATTTCTTTTACTAAACTTCAATCATAATCATAAGTTCAATTCCATAATGTCTACTTGATATATTATTATGACCTGGAACACGGCGGGAGCATTGTGCTGCTTCAATTGATTTCATGTGGTTTTCCTCAGGGATCTCCCGTGGGTCCTAGTGGTCTGTGAATATATTTTCCCGTGGAGATAATTATTAGGTAAGTCCAGTGGAGAACTTTCTGCAAACATAATAATTATATGCCAATGTCTTTTGTTGTTATGAATGTTATGATACAGCATGATGATGGAGGTGATGGTTGAGAAACTTTTAGTCTACTCACCTCACCTGCCTTGGAAATAAATTCGGATAGTGGAAATTTGCAGATTTTACTTTTAAATGAAAATTAGTTTCTCTCTTTATGTGTGATCATGACTACATACTATAACATACGAGTATTTTTCATAATTGAGATAATAAGTGAGAAATTACTAGATAAACAAAATTCAATAATACAGTATGTTGAGTTCAACAGAAGACTCAATATTTCCTGTGAAAAAAAAAAAAAAAACGTATTCACATTCCAATTTTACAACAAAAAGAACTTTTGTTCACTTTTTATCTTTCTTCATTAATTTTCCAATATTATTATCTCCCCACCCCGTTCCGTGATCCCAGGCCAAGGAGCACATCTCAGCCTCCCACAACTAACTCGATAATTATAGGCACTTCCGGTTTTGTCTGAAGCAAGGATTATTGATGATAAATTACGATGGCAGATTTTCCATGGAAGATGAGTAAAAACATTGTATTGCAATAATAAATAATAAACTTGTCGATGTATATCTGAATGTCATTTTTGTTGTCTGTATAGCTATAGAATTTCTTCTTGGTTTTTTTTTTAAATGAGAAATACATTAATAATTATTTTATTGTGTTTTAAACATTAATTGGTTGATTTTTTTTTTTTTTTTATTTTTACATATTTTAAACATATTCAGAAAATTGTCTTGTTTTTTTTTCTTGACCCTCTAATTCTCAAGTCTATGGATCTAATGATCCATAGACTTTTTCTTCTTGGTACTTTATCTGTTAATGAGAGCTTCTAAGTAGGTATGATGAAACTCATGTCTTACTTGAGTTAAGGGCTAATTCCAGGTGGACTCTCCGTCACATGTTTGCTGGTATAACTATAGCACATCCACCAAAACATCCCGCTGTTATGTTTGTACTGACCCACGAGGCAACATTCTGAGTTAATTCTTTTATTCGCCCGTTAATACCTAACCTACCTGCATTATGATGACAATGTTATAAGGTTTCTACTACAATATTAATTTTCATGTAATAAATAACCAAAATTAGCTTTGTTTACATGAAAACTCGTTTTGTTTAATTAGGTTTTCAAAACTTTAATGCACCTCCGAAGTATTTACAGTACAACATTTCATATTATCACCCAAACCTGGCACATGGAATAATGATAATGTACCTCGTAATGCTTTTAAAATATTTGATGACCCCCTGAAGAATAGGATAGGTTTGAAAATAAAACATAAAATTTAATAATCTATAGGGAGGGGTGAAGGGGTATCGGATAACTTTTAAAAACAGATTAATAAAGCTGCAAGCCCCGACATGACAGATAGTTGGGATGTTAAGGCCAGATGTTGGTGGGTTCAGTCTCTCTTGAGACGCTTTCCAATCTGTTGCGGCGAAGCTAATGTCCAAGTACACTAAAATATTAAGTTTCATACAGACTGGTTATAGTATGGGGACTCTGTAAGTGCATGCATACAGTCATGTTGGTAATGGTAGAATACATACAGCTAACGAGATGTAGCATGTCATATGACCTTTGGATGCGAATTCTTGAATCTATCAAATTGCGGTTTTAGATTATACTTTAGGAGTTTTAGAGAATACTGTACAAGTAAGTAGTTCAAGCTGCAAGCCCCACATAATTTCCTTTATATTTTGTACCCTAAATCGGCGCGTCGGGGGAGTTTCATGTGACAAGCTTTCTAAATAGTCTTAAGCACTACAGCCACCAATGCATATAAGACAATTTCAACAAACTTACATCTGGTATTATGTATGTTACTAATGTTACCAACTTTTTACCTACAAAATATACATACTGTATATTTTGGCAAGCTCAAGCTTAGAGTCTATTATTTCATTAATAATAATTTTGCTTTTTATGAATGGTCTGTCCATTCTAATTATTGGATGAATATTCATTAAATGCTCTAATATATAAATAATTAAGTCATTCATTGATACAAAGAGATCATAAACCCATTGTTGAAAGTTAATGAATATATTATTCTTGTGATTAAGTTATTATTTCCTAGCATGTTGATCTGTCATGTATATTTAAATTAAATTAATTCAGACTTTTATTTTCCAAGACACCCTCCTCTTATAACCCTTTGAAATAAATCTGAAACTAATGTAACCCTTATGTTACGTTTTCTAATATTTTGAATCAATAATCCAGAATCACCCCTTTTCATAATTTGGTTTTTTATTCCAACTATTTGGATTTGAATTGATTCGTTTATAGAATTTATTACCTATGAGGGTGGTCTTTAGAGACGAGCCTCTAATGGCTATTTGGGTCATTCAGTTAATAAGTTTCGCTTTGATAACGTAAGAAGGAAACTCAGAGTAATGCAGCACAACCTACCACAAGTACTCAATATACTGTACCTAATACTATAACTATAACCTACCTATTACGAAAATTGTGGAAAAAAAATTGACTCCTAGACAAAGAAATTTATAATCTGACTTTCTACAAACCATAAAAATATATATTGCGATCATATTATGTAAGTGAACTGTATGGTGGTCAATAGAAGCAAGTATCCCCTTTCATAAGACCACTAGCGAGAGAGATCCAAATATAGCGATGTTTTTGCTAAGCCCACAGCCCCACAGCGGCATGGGTGGGGTTTTATGTGTTAAAAATAACAATGATAAAAAAATATGCGCATTACTCCCAGCCCTGTATCCAATGGATTTTAAATTTTTCAAAATGTTTGTTTATGCTAAAAACATCAACAATCCAAGAGACGAGTCAAATAATAATGTTTCAAATCCAGATTAGCCAGCGTCGATGGCATGTTGAATACACCGGTTCCCTTCAGAACACCGAAGTTAAGCGACATCCAGCGAGGTTAAGACTTGGATGGGTGACCATTCAAATTCTAATTCTCGTGACGCTGGCTTTTCCCGGCCCCACTCAGGCTGGGTGAGGTCAATGTGAGTAGCAGGTTTGTGAGTTTCCTGCGAATGGAGGGTAAAACCCCCGTCGTGATATGACCATGGCAGTTGAAAGCGACGTTAAACCCCACTTTAAAAAAAAAAATAAAAAAAATAAAAAAAAAAAAAAAAAAAAAAAAAAAAAAAATCCAGATTGTAGCGCTCCCGACTATATTAAATTTATGCTACAGTTGAAATTCAAGTGCCTCTTGCTAGCTTTATTCCATATGAACTACCACAGGGTTCGTTCACATTGGTGTCACAAGATAAATTGTTTGGCTTAGTTTGTCGGTGGAACAGCTAATAAAGATAAACAACAATATAGAGTCAAAAACTCAACAGAAATTATTGCTTTAGATGTGGAAAATCTATACTTCAACTCTTAGATAAATACCTCAGAGATCTTCTTTAAATTGAAAAATTAAGTTGAAAAAACGTTACCATATTTTTTCATCAAGCAACTAATTATTGGTCAGTGATGTATCTGTTTGCAACTCTAATAAGACTTCGTCATTTCAAAACATTTTTTTTTAGCAGATACCTACTCGTATTGTTTCAGTTGTTAAAGAAAAACGTGTCATGCGAAACTGTCAAAACTCGACTGCATGACTGCATTTCATGTTGATGTGTACAGACCCTTACGATATATTAAAAAGCTTTTGTAAACAGAGAATTTTAAAATGTATTCAATGAAAACAAAAAGCATGAATATTAAATTTAAGTAGGAATGATAATGCAAAATATAACTCGGGCTTCTAGACTCAAATATTCATGAATTCAGTTTGTAGATCTCTGTGAATCCAGAAAGCAGGACTTTTGCTTTTGGGAGTTGAATTTGATAGTACAATGTATATTTATTAGGGTGGAGCGATGTTTCTACTTTTTAATGGAATAGTGAAAAAAAGTTGTCTATTGGCGAGAAACTTCCAAATATGTCATTCATTTTTTTCTAAAAAATCGGGAAGATGCGCCCCGAGCCCCGCCCACTTTTGCAAAATTGTCATTTATAGACACTTTTCCAATGAATTTTCTAATTTTTTTTAGTAATACTTTTTGAAATGGAATAGTTGTACGTGTTTACTTAATAGAATGATCCATCATTATAAAAATAAAAAATAGTCAATTTTAAATGGTAAGTCTCGCCCCAAATTTGTCGAAATCCAACAAAATTTTCTAAAATCAGCAAAAAAGACACATATCTGCCGAATTTTCTAATTTTTCTGGGACATTTTTCCAGAACAGAATAGTATTTAAATACAAAACCATACTATCCTCGTTTACTTAGATTAAAAAGTTTTATAAAATTTACACGTTAAGTACCGCCCCGAGCTGCACCAAGGCCGCCCTATATTCTAGCAATAAATAGCTCTCTCTAGGCTCTATTATTGAGGATGGGCTCATGTACTGTGGTACACTCAAGTATACTATCCTCTGTTTCTTATGATGACTCATCATAGAAATTCCTTTACAAACATGATGATTCATCTCGATCAATGCCACAAAAAGGTCTTAAATATTAAAAACAAAGAAAACAAGATTTTGGTAGAAATCCGTGGGTTTTATGTTGACAGAAAGCAGCGAGTGTTATCTGATAAACGATTTGTGCGATTTTTTTTTTCTCGAAATAATTTTTTTTTTTTTTTTTTTTTTTTAATTTGGGTGCTTTAACTTCAGTGGTCATTCGCACCTATTCCAAGTTAAATTTTTCTAAATAGACGGGTTCTCTTCAGGTATAGCATCAGAGAATCTATCCCGCTTTTATCATCCTCAAGAGATGGAGTGGGAGATAGGGATGTTCGAATAGGGGCGAGTACAGGACATACCAAGATGTGTATTACTGTGAGTTGAACTCCACATTCACAGTCAGGGGGGCTTTCTCTTCGGAATAAATGGCCATGAGTTAACAAAGTATGTCCAATACGCATTCTAGATAGTATGACTTCCTCTTTTCTATTCGATCTGTGGCTAGATAGCCAAACACCTATGTTGGGTTTAATTCTCTTTAACTTATTATTCGGATCAATAGAATTCCAGTATTTCTTCAGTTTATCTTGTATTAGGCATATAATAAGTGGTTTTATATCATCAGGAGCGCAAAGGTTCCTCTGAGAAGGGTGAGTAGGACGGGCAGCCGCTCTGTCGACCATCTCATTACCTTCAATACCGCAATGTGAAGGGCACCACATGAAGGAGATATCTAATCCTTTGAGTGTGAGCTCTTTCCACATGTCATGTAGTTTTCTCGAAATAATTAATATCAGTGTATTAAGATTCGAAAATCTTATCACGTTTAACAAGAAACAGTTCGTAGTACATTGACATTGACTACTTTCATATTAAAGGTGTATGGACTGTATGGTCCAATGTGGTTTTCAATTAAAAATAGATCATCTTGTTTCGATGGACCCAAACATTTGCTTGATCTTATTCAACGAAGAAAGTATCTTGATGAAAGTGTAAAGAAAATAGTAGATCCTGTTATTCAGAGAAACGCCTTATACGCGCATCCTGAAAACTTGCTGTTGATTATGCTGGCAGATAACAGCAAAGTTGAAAGGGAAATTGCATACAGAATAATTTATTAAAAAATCACGTGAAGAAAATAGGTTCCCTGATGTTAGAAAAGTCACTGTTCCTGAAAAGTCACTGTAGCAACATCCTACAGCAGTTTAATATAGTGGCACGAAGTTCCTGTGACTGAGCCCCTTTAATAAGAGACATCAGTATCGAAGATCTGGCCAACATTGTTGAAAACAATGACATCAAAAACTTTATTCCAGATGTGCCCTGCCACACACAGTGCGTCGCAAGGTACATCAAACTTGTGACAAATGCATCAAGCACTGTGATTGGTTATGAAGCCAGAGATGGTTTGATTAGGAATCAAATTGGATCCAGAAGAATGATTCCAGTGTTTCGTACAAAAAAGGACTTTGCCTGAATAATAAATAAAATTAGCAAATTTTTAGTTAGAAATGTCCGAATCGGTTTTGAAAAATTGAAGTTTTTTTTAAAAAAAAGAAAGGTACTTTCCAATGTCAATACGTAATTTGTAATCTTTCAAATTTACTTTGTATAACTTTATACCTCCTACCTTTATTAACTATTTATATTTCATTTTAATTATACATAATATGAAGAAAAAGTTCCGTTCATCAATATATTGTTCTTATTCATTGTAATTACTTGGGTGTTTTACCCATGTAGCATATAAAAATATACTAATGACTTCACCAACTTGGGGCGACACTAAGAATGTGATATATGAGTCAATTTTTGTTACAAGTGTACGAAAAGAGTATAAAGTAGTACTTAAGTAATATTGTGTCCTGTAAAAGTACATTGGAAACATTAAAAAAAATCTGTGTGTACCACAGTACATGATCCCATCCTCATTAATAGAGAGCCTAGAGAGAGCTATTTATTGCTAGAATATAGGGCGGCCTTGGTGCAGCTCGGGGCGGTACTTAACGTGTAAATTTTATAAAACTTTTTAATCTAAGTAAACGAGGATAGTATGTTTTTGTATTTAAAAACTATTCTGTTCTGGAAAAATGTCCCAGAAAAATTAGAAAATTCGGCAGATATGTGTTTTTTTTGCTGATTTTAGAAAATTTTGTTGGATTTGGACAAATTTGGGGCGAGACCATTTAAAATTGACTATTTTTTATTTTTATAATGATGGATCATTCTATTAAGTAAACACTTACAACTATTCCATTTCAAAAAGTATTACTAAAAAAATTAGAAAATTCATTGGAAAAGTGTCTATAAATGACAATTTTGAAAAAGTGGGCGGGGCTCGGGGCGCATCTTCCCGATTTTTTAGAAAAAAATGAATGACAGATTTGGAAGTTTCTCGCCAATAGACAACTTTTTTTCACTATTCCATTAAAAAATAAAAATAAAAGTGCGATTTCGCTCCACCCTAATATTTATGTATACCTAAATATATATCACCAATGTGAAGCTTTGTAATACTTATATTTGTTCATCAAAATGTGAACTGATTTGGTATTGTATTATTTAGTATATTTATCATAATAATGTATATAATACTTTGACATAATTGTAATAATTTGGTAAATTTTGAATGTTCAATGTATACGAAGGTAAAACATTATAATGACCAGTTTGTTTTCTGGTTTCTCCAGTTGATACATTAGACCCCTTCCCACAGGGTAAATTGTATCCACATTAATATAATAGTAATACTCTTTAGTGGAAGGTAACCACCAGGCGAGGTTAATACTCAAAGCATTTTCTACCACCTAACCCTCAGAGTCTTATCATTATGTGGTCACTAACTCAAATCAATGAGGAAAAATTCATGCACTTGGTGAGATTCGAACCATCGGATCCCTACGCTACCTGGATTAATAGACTAGCGCATTAACCACTTGACTACCAGTGCACATTGTGTTCTGAATGAAGGTTCCTCTCTTTCCTACAGAATCCTCCTCACTACCTAGCAAGGCGAGCTAATAATTCACTACAAAAATTTCCCAGTTCAAAGAAACAGAAGCAGCAGCAATAATATTTCCAAAAAGTTCTCTCCACACTTACGCATGGATTTATAATGAAATTAAACTTAGCTAGCATGACGTCAGGAATTCAGGAACCACTAAAAGCATATCTGTGTTGCCAGGCTCCCATTGCCAAAACAGAGGGGGGGATGTTGCTTTCCGAGATTTCAGCTACGTTGTATCACACAGGGTAACTCGAAAACATACCCTTCGCTGTGGGAGACTTTCACTTTTGGCTCTATGTCATGCTATACGTCATATGTAGCACTTTTTCTCTGATCATATAATAATTATTGTCATTGGAATGAAGTACTTGTTATGTATCCGATTGATTTTTCTGGTAATTAGATACCCACCTATTAACAGAGATTAAATTTCAAAATGAGGTACATTGTATTCGCTAGAAAAAGAAAATGCGAGAAATCAAAGTTAAATATTAGAATGCCATCAATCTCTTCTAGAATCAGCCATGTCCAAGTTAGTGTACATAACCCTATGGTATGAATAGAGCATACACTTTAAAGTAGAGTCTTATGGAAGTACAGAGTCCATGGCCTACCTACTAACATTTCAGTAAGGCATGCACTCACTGACCAAGTGACCACTACCATAACAAGTGTCCGTAATGGAAGCTGACTTTGCACCATGGTCTTCATGTCTAATGTCTAGCGTGATGTGCATAAATAATAAACAAAAGCCTCTGAGGTGTTAAAGTACAAGTAGGTACTGAGCTCGTCTATATACAAGCACATATATATATAATTACTATCTCAAAATTGACAATATTTCTAATGAAAAGCAAAAGAGTGCAATGAAACTACTGGAAAGCCTGTTATTCTATTAGATTTCTCTACTTTAATCTTAAGATTAAGATTTCGCGCTTGATAACCACCTGCTAGTAGCACAGTGTAGATCAGAGAGAGATAAACAACAAAAGCTGCTCAACTTTGGCAGCCCCTGTTTCCTCACAGCAGTGAACTCACCCCCTGCTTGTCCGCTCCAATCTACATCAATACTCGTAATTAAATAAAAAACAATAATGTTTTTCTTTTCCATCGTGATGGAGAGAATGAATTCATTCAATTATAATTAGGTACTTGCAGCAAAAGGGACATCTTTGGAAATATTTTTTGAAATGTATTTTACTCAAAGGTGTTGTGGCAATATGGAAGGGTGAAACTCTTTTGCTTATACACATGGAACACTAAAACCTAACAATACTAATCAAAGTTATGCATGTATGTGATTGAGTTCTTGAAACACAATAAATTTATAGTTGTGCTATTTTAATGATATTGAAAAGAAAGCTCATTTAGGTAGAGGTACCAGGTACCTACGAGAACAGGAGAAGTTACTACAGTATGTATTTTTGCGTTAATAAAAAACAATTTTTTTTTATCTTTTACAATTATTAGTCAATTATAAGATAATACTGGTTAGTTTCAATCAAGAAAGTATGTTAGATGAACCAATTACTATAACCTCTCAGAGAAGAAAATTGAAACAAGCTAGTTAGAGCTTTCAAAACAGAAGGACTGAGCTTGAACAAAGCAGTGGGTAATGTGTTTGTACAATATCCATTGCTTTATTTAACCTCTCCAAACTGCATCCCTAGGGACTATCTTGCAACTAGTTCATCCCTTCTAATTACATCAATATAAAGCCTCCGAGTTTAAACAGCATTATTACCAGATTTCATCCCTTCTTCGGAATTCAAAGTGTGTTTTAACTCTTCATCCTTGGGTCTGGTGTTTTCTTTTCCATATCCCTGTTTACTTTGTGTCCTTTCACAAACAAGTTTGGTAAATAGATGTAAGTTTTGAACGGCACATGATAAAATCTTTCGTTCGACAACAACACTTGAGGAATATGTATAAGCCGATAGGAAGGGATAAATAAGGAGGGAGGTAATCCGTTTCTCATTTTCCTTAAACCTTATACCTAATATGAAGAGAATGTGTATTTCAAATTCAAAATACTAGTAAAATCTTATAAAAAAGTGTGATTTGCCTGGATTCGTTTGAAAATTGCTGGCTATTCCCGGACCAATACAGGCTGGGTCAAGTTACGAGGTACTTACGTCCGGAAAGTAAGGGGACAATTGTCGTAGGGGTTGGTAGGAATCAGGCGCGGCCGGTCGGAAATTATTTTGGGGGTGCTGCCACATAAACCGTACTGAAATGGGATTAATAAAGTCGCTCTTTCAGTATCTAAAGTGTTTGAGTTTACATTAAACAGATTCATAAATCTCTGAGTAGCGCTATTCGACTGTAATAGAAACTCGTGTGATGTTCGACATCAGTAGTTTGATCGATAAGGCAGTGGACTTGTAATCGGAGGTCAGTGGTTCGAGTCCCAAATTGAGCAAATTTTTTTTATTTTTTTGCTTGATTTACAAAAGTTGACGTTTTTCCGCTAAAATTAAAATTGAGGTAAGGTCGCAATTGCTTGTTTGTTGTTTGACCTTTTTATTTTTTCACATTGCCTTTTCCAAAGCCTACTTTTCAGGGGTCAGCATCAGCATTTAACCTTTCCCTTCTGGCACTCCTAATTCCAAGTCCATTTTAACTAACCTAATATATAATAACACATTATTTTAACCCAAGCTTCAATTTTATCATTTCTAGTAAGTCTTAAATGAATTAAAACGCTTTTTTGTGTTCCGTGTCTTTCTCTGGTTCTTTTTATATTTTTTGTGTTCCGTGTCTTCTTCTGGTTCTTTTTATATTTTTTGTGTTCCGTGTCTTCTTCTGGTTCTTTTTATATTTTTTTGTGTTCCGTGTCTTCTTCAGGTTCTTTTTATATTTTTTGTGTTCCGTGTCTTCTTCTGGTTCTTTTTATATTTTTTTGTGTTCCGTGTCTTCTTCAGGTTCTTTTTATATTTTTTCTGTTCCGTGTCTTCTTCTGGTTCTTTTTATATTTTTTGTGTTCCGTGTCTTCTTCTGGTTCTTTTTATATTTTTTGTGTTCCGTGTCTTCTTCAGGTTCTTTTTATATTTTTTGTGTTCCGTGTCTTCTTCTGGTTCTTTTCATATTTTTTGTGTTCCGTGTCTTCTTCAGGTTCTTTTATATTTTTTGTGTTCCGTGTCTTCTTCAGGTTCTTTTTATATTTTTTGTGTTCCGTGTCTTCTTCAGGTTCTTTTTATATTTTTTGTGTTCCGTGTCTTCTTCTGGTTCTTTTCATATTTTTTGTGTTCCGTGTCTTCTTCAGGTTCTTTTATATTTTTTGTGTTCCGTGTCTTCTTCAGGTTCTTTTTATGTTTTTTGTGTTCCGTGTCTTCTTCAGGTTCTTTCTTTTCATATTTTTTGTGTTCCGTGTCTTCTTCAGGTTCTTTTTATATTTTTTGTGTTCCGTGTCTTCTTCAGGTTCTTTTTATATTTTTTGTGTTCCGTGTCTTCTTCAGGTTCTTTTTATATTTTTTGTGTTCCGTGTCTTCTTCAGGTTCTTTTTATATTTTTTGTGTTCCGTGTCTTCTTCTGGTTTTTTCATATTTTTTGTGTTCCGTGTCTTCTTCAGGTTCTTTTTATATTTTTGTGTTCCGTGTCTTCTTCAGGTTCTTTTTATATTTTTTGTGTTCCGTGTCTTCTTCAGGTTCTTTTTATATTTTTTGTGTTCCGTGTCTTCTTCTGGTTCTTTTTATATTTTTTGTGTTCCGTGTCTTCTTTTGGTTCTTTTTATGTCTTCTTTTTGTTCTTTTTATTATTGCTATTTTGGTGGGGGTAAGATGGTGATCCCCCCTCGGCCTCCTCATCACCCCTTATAGCCGAACCTGTCCTCCTTTTGATTTCTTTTTGTCTCCTCTTTCTTATATATTTTGTGTCTTCTTGATTATTTTATGTCTTCTTCTGGTTATTTTCATATTGTCTGTGTCTTCTTTCTTTGTTTTGTGTGTTGTGTACTTCTTATTTTTCTTTTGAATTTTTTTTATTATTGTTTTTTTTTGTGGTGGGGGGGTAAGGTGGTAGTTCCCTCCTCGGCCTCCTCATCACCCCTTATAGCCGAACCCTGTCCTCCTCAAGATTTTGATTAATTGCATGCTTCAAGTAATCCATAGACAACAGGAACAATAACGCAGGAACAAAATAACAGTAAAAACTAATAAAATAAAACAGAAAACTTGGATAACAGAATATAAACTGGAAAACAGGAACAAATAAAATGAACAACGAACGAATTTGAACAGAAATTTTGACAAGACAGGTAATTTTGATGTGAATTGAATATGTTTTTTAGTGTGGAGAACAATGTTTGTATTTATGAACTGATTTTTGTTTAAAAGTGAATGCGTTGTAGAGATGAAAATGTTGAAGTGGCTAAAAAATTATAGTTCAAAATTATTATGAAACCGGACAATTTTTCGAACACATTTTAGTAGTAAACAAATAAATAAAGGTTTTTAGCCCAGATTATTTATTTATTTTATCTTCTTTGTGTTAATCACTTTCGTGATATCACAATGACTCAAACTCGCTCTACTAAATTAACGCTGAAACCGGGACTTGAGCCACGGACCTCCAGGTTACCACCGCCTTATCGATCAAGCTACTGAGGTCGGTCATTTAAGCTAGTACATAAATAAATAAAGCTTTTAAGCCCAGAATAGCTATTAGTTAATCATAGAACAAAGTAAGTAATAATGATTTAGACAATGCAAATGTGATTGTAGGGCTTGCACAAAACCTAGGTACATCCACAAATTAGAAATATTAAAATTGCAAATATAGTAGGTCATTGCTTCCAGTTTGACCCACTTGTGATTACTCCAACTGCTAGTCCAGTTGAAAGCAGTAGAATTAATCTTAACTGGTTCATGCTTAAGCGATAGCCAAAATAACAGTTTTTGTTACTCTTCGGGTAACAATAATAAAAATGTGTTTTATTGTACTTATCTTTTGCAGTACATAGTAATTTACATATAATTATAGCACATTGGAAAAGAAACATAAAAGTGAGACTGTATGTCTTACACAAGCTTATCACAGTAAGGGCGGAATTAATAGACGTTTTTGTAATACCTCTGTGCCGCTAAGTCACGGATTGCGTACTGTGTAAGATAGGGAAAATCGACGCTTAGCAATAATTTGTCTATGAATTCCGCCCTAAGACACCCAGTATAGTGTGGGTCCCTTGTTTTTGTGCAAATAATATGACAACTTTTTCAACCCACTCTGTGTGATGTTCACACCAGTTTATTTTCTACCCGATCTCAGTAGCTGGATCGATAAGGCGGCGGACTTATGACCTGGAGGTCGGTGGTTCAAGTCCCGATTTCGTCGTAGAATCAGTAAAGCGAGTTTGAGTAGTTGTGATACATCACGATCAGGCGCGGCCGGTGGGAAAATGTTTTCGGGCTGCTGCCACATAAACCTTATGCCACATAAACCTAAAATGTAATTTATAGATTAGCTCTTTCGGTTTCTAGAGGATTAGCTCTTTCGGTTTATAGAGAGTTTGGGTTTATTTACCATGCCAATCATAATAATTATGCATTGATTATGCTAGAAATGTGTGATAATTTTCCTTGTGTACGAGCTAGGACTTGAGAAAATCCTCTCTTTTTCTTTTTTGTCTGGGGGTGCTGCAGTTCCGCAGCTCCTTAGCACCGGCCGCGCCTGGTAGGAATGTCTTTTTTTCAAGGTTGGCATACCTGCTTGTAAGGGAACTCCTAACGGTCACAATGAGCTCTTGCCCATCTCAGTTCATTGGAAAATGTCGTCGCAGGAGCCCGTCGCGTCAACCTCTACAGGTGCCGTTTGCTCCACCTACCGCAGGTGCGAGATTCGGGCAGTTTATCACTTTGCGTAGGAATTCAGCTGCTGAAATCCATCCTCAGCTACTAAAAATCAATAAAAAAGTTTCACGTTCCAAGGTGTTCAAGTGGGTTAAGAAGTTTAAAGAAGGTCGCACAAACACACAAGATGAAGAAAGAAGAGGCCGTCTGTCGTTTCAGAAGAACTTGTGCAGCAATTCAATGAAAAAGTCGCAGCGATCGTCGTGTGACCCTCAAAACCGTATTCCTCTGACCTAGCGCCCTCGGATTTTCATCTGTTCACGAAACTGAAGGAGTTATTGGCTGGAAAAATGTTTTTCAGCGACGAGGAGGTCAAGGAGACTGTGGAGAAGTGGCTGTTGGAGGTGGAGCAGAGCGTGTATGACGAAGGCATAATAAAGTTCGGACATAGGATGCAGAAGTGAGTGGAGCTTGTTGGTGATTATGTGGAGAAATAAAGGACTATATTTGGAACTTACCCTGTAAATTTTATGAAAATATATGCATTTTATGAGTTTTAACATCAATTGTCCCCTTACTTTCCGGACGTCCCTCGTAATCTAGATCGCAGGGTTCCAAGTTCGTTGCGAATGGAATGTGGGTGTTATCTCAAATGACCTGAAAGTTAAAAAGAAAAATCATTACAATATTGAATTCATATTAAACTATAGATAGTATTCCGAATCCTCGATTCCGAAATCAAACGTTCTTAAATAAAACTTATGGATTCAAATAATAAGTTAGAACCAAGTCATGTTTTCTTCATCGGTCTCCTTTCTTATGCAAATTTTAGCTAAAGAGAAGGACGTAAAAAATGAGACGTCAACATTAGCCTCTGGCTATCGATTACGATCGACCTGTATGGAAAGGACTGACTCAAACACCTCACACTAGGATGTTTGTTCTTTCTATTATAAATGTACGTATGTATGTATCAACGGACATTTCCCCGTACCATATCACAGAATTAAAGCTTGGCCTTAATGATATTTACTTCCAAACCTTTTCACAATTTGATTCATCATAGAATTAAATTTTCGCTATCTTGTACTATTTTCTACTATCTATGACATTAGGTATTCACTCGTACAATATATTTTTTATGTAGGTATGTAAAATTAGTTTAGATAGAAAGTAGGTAATACGAAGGGATAAGAATTATCAGAGTCGCAAAACAAATTGATAAAATAATACCCTTGTTCAACTTGAATCATCAACCGATTACTAAATTTCTGGGAGTAGATAACTTCTATACCTACCTCATCTATCAAGATGCTTTTCAAATAAGAATTCCAAGTTCTCAGCAAGTTTGGTTTCAGTTGGATTGGTCATTATTTTCTTCTCTCCGGTCTCTTGTTTATTCTCATCAATATGTGAGTTGTGACTTGTTTCTATATAATTATGTATGTTTTCTATAAACAGGAATTTTTATGTATTAGAGATGTTAAATAAGCAATAAAGATGAGTACATGGTTGGGATACTCGCTGAGTGGTGGCTCGCGTATCTCACTTAGTGGGTTTTATGGAGACCTCGAGAAAAAATGATTATACGGCCATTCCATATGTCGCGGACACTACATTTTTACTCTTCAAAACAAATTTGTGGAACAATAAAAAGAGATAGAATTTTTTTTTGTTGCCCATATGATTTCTTTATTTTTATAGTTTATAAACTAGTTGTAGGTTTTTTCTCAAAGATTCCTGGATTAGCTGTTATTCCACTTTTTGTTGCCGTTGCGGACACTACCTTACTATTTGATTTTTTTGAGAACCTTATAATTAAATGTAAAGTTCAGTCCCTATGGAAAAAATACCTTCAAAGTGCCGTATTTTTTTTAAAGAGGAAAATATTTACTTTAAAATAATGTATTGTTCATTTTTTTATGTAGAGTAATTTTTGAGTTTTGCATTTCCAAAAATTATGTGTCATGTTGCGGACACTACATCGCGGACTCTACAAAAAGTTCTATAGTAATTATCTTCACTCTTATGCAGTTATTTGATGGAAACACATGAACTAGAGGTACTCTAAAGCAATAAAAACAAAATGAGAAATGTTAGTACAAAAAATATTTATTAATTTATTAGAAAAAATGAACACTTTGAGATCAATTAGGTACGTACTAAGTACTTGTATATAAAAAAAAAACTTTGGGATAGGAGTCGTAATTAAAATAAAATAAATTTTCTCACTTGAATCTTTTAAAATGAAACATGAAAAGTAACAAAATTAAACATGAATACCTAATTATGGGTAAAAAATGTTAACCAGACAGGTATACCTACTTGTGAATAATTGTGACATATAGGTAGTTATGCCCTACATATTGCTTAGAATTTGCAGAATATTCTACCCCCCTTCTTAATCATGTCAGGAGCAGGTAATACTCTTATCACTTGATCAAATGAGACATACTTCTCATCTGTGGCATCGGCAATGTAGAGATTATTAGCTTTCTTTAAAAACATAACTTTAAGTTTGCCTTCTGACAAATTGCATGAAATTCTTCAATTCTGTTTTAGATTGTTGATTGATGAATAGATCGTACTGAATAATAAAACAACACATCTACTACATATTTAGTAGTAGGTTGACTTATACTCTTCAAACTGGCAAATACAGGATGTATGGACACTACATTTACTATAGTAGTGTCCGTAACAGTAGTGTCCGCAACACTAAAAAAACCTATGAAGAGAATAATGAAAAAAACAAGAAAATGTATTTCACTCACCTGAAACCTTTGGTTTTACTTTAGCCGAAATGGTTTATCAAAATTTATTTCACTGCTGTTTTAACCTAAAAAAAACTATAAAT
>CM044955.1:38152865-38182912 GCA_024516035.1 Bactericera cockerelli | reverse complement strand
TACCGCAAGTGTCAAAACACATGACAAAGATAGCACAATGAACCCATCTCTCAAGAAATCATTGGTAAAAAAGATGCCAAGTCCTGAACATTCTCACGACATTACGGACAAGACTAATACCTTTATTTGATGGAATGGACGTCCGTGGCGAGGGCACGTTAAATAAAAGTTTTTCTTCTATTACTGAAGTTCAGCAACGTCCAGCTTCGATGGGTGACCATTCCTCGCTGAACCCAGGCTGGGTGATGTTAATGTGGGTAGTATGTGAGCTTCCAGCAAATGGAGGAAAAAGCCCCGTTCGGTGACCTAGGTTTTAGATGCTGAAGAGCTGTCAAGCAAAATGAAATCAATGGAGGACTGAGGTATAATGTCTTAAAAGTTCAATTAAACAAATAACATACATCTATTAGGCTCTATCTGCCCGATGAATACTGGTCTCGTCTTGGAGGTTGTTTAAAAAATCACTAAAATACTGTTCTAGTTTAATATTCTTTTCCAGTATCTAATTCTTTTAATAGATATCCAAATTTGATGATTAAATCGGTATTGCTTTACTTTAAGACTTAAAGACATAAAATATGATACTCTATAAAGATAATATACCTGTACTAGTGGAAAGTTATAAACCAGAAACATTTTAACTTAGTTTGGAGTAGGAGGTACTGTTTGTTTCCTTCATTTTCTGTTTTTATTTTCTCATAACCACACACAAAGAGGACTGCAGGATTATTGTTTTCAAACCCTGGCGTGCCACACTGCCGACACTCTCAAATCTAGGGTCGATCCTGCCCGTAATTTGAGAAGATCTCAGTGTATTGCACCGAGGGTGGTCCTAATAGAATATCTATAGATCCTCTGTTTATTTACTCTGTCGTCACATGAAGATGGTGATGTTTGAAATGAATGGCTCTAGCCTCTAGCTAGCGCATGTTTACATAACAGTTCAGCTATCATATTTCCTTTTCGGTCTGCGTCCATCATCTGTCAGAAATTTCAGAAAACTTCAGGGCCCCTGTTGCTCTATCAGTTTTCATGTTAAAAGTCATTTTACAAAATAGAAATTTAAACTAATGTCCCCTTTATTTTCTTAATTTTGCTAAATTTGAATCAACTTTCAATAATATTTGTCGACATTCGATTTCCTTACATAGTTCATCCTCAAAACTACACACTTACATTCTGCAATTGAACCTGGATTAGTAGTATTAACTTATATAGGTTTGTAAATAATCTCTGAATGACTGAATTGTAGAATTACTGTGGAACAGAGGCCCGGAGTTGAAATTATGTTCAAAGTTATGAACGCAACTCGTCCTGTCTAAATATCCGGCTCCAGCATTGTACCAGTAGGAAATAGTACATAATCTCGTCCCGTAAATAAATATACGAATATACCTACATAGAAATGGACGGTGTGAAAACAGAATATGCTATTAGATTGCAAGCAAGATTAGAGCTCGATTATATATTATGATAATTATTTAACATTGTTGATAAATAAATTACAGAATCAACATACGGCGTACAATGACGAGTTGCGTCCTAACTTTTCCTTTCTTTTTATTATGATAGCTACTTTTTTACAATAATAACTGGCTTGAGTTGTTCAAAAAGAAAATATGTTATGACTCTTCGTTTTATATAATTGAAAAAACTTGAACTCTGATATACTTGATTGGTATACTTATTCTACCTAAATATGAAAAAACCTTGATTATTCGCTCAAAGGTTCCATTGTTCCTGTACCAGAAACATTTATTAGGTCAATCAAACTGTCAAAAAACAGATGCCCATCCAATTGCCGTCTGAGAAACCCCGATGTGTCGTAAAATTATTTAGTCCTCAAGACCAGATCCCAGACAGTGGCACTGCAGCCTCTTAACAAAAACAATTACAACATTTTTTTCCATATCTGTTTTGTGTGAAAACTTCACCAAGTTCCCCCTTTATTTTCTGTTTTGACACAAGCCAGACATTTGTGTTTTCTGTGCAAGATTTATTATTGACTTAGATGTGTATTTACTTTTCGGGAACAAAATAAGGGCAGCTGTAGGGTTCACAGGGAGAGGACAAGGCGACGACACTCATTTCTAGAGGACATTTCTAGTGATTGGTGAGATGCTTTCTAATAGAGTGATGTATTTTACAAGCTCTGCAGTTATATTCCCTAAAAGTTCAAATTTGACATGGAAGTAGCCTAGGCACTAGGCATGTGTGTAATAAAATTCTACTAAGCTATGATTCGATACCGAGCATGTTGCGTGCGATATCCATCAATGTGCCACTGAGGTGACGGAGGCTACCTTGAGTGAACAAATACCTACCTATTTTCAATTTCTAAAAAACAGTGATATTAAATAGGTAAGGAATAATTAAGGTATTAGAATTCATACTTCAATGACACTTTAATTATATTTATATATATAACAACATATAAATAATACACTTTAATAACAATGATAATTATTTTAAGAACTCTTTCAAAGGTCTATCTAGTAGATAGATTGAAATGTGCTAAAAAAAGCTTGAATCCAAAGAGAAAAAATATTCTACAGCCTTTTTCCAGATAAAACGCACGAGGACAGCAACAGCTCAGTTGCATCCTTACTCAAGGGTTGGTGTGTAGTCATCAACAGCTATTTCCTCTACAATTATTAACTTACCTCATAGGATTTGCAAGTTCAGTGTCGATTGGAGAAGTTCAAGATGTATCTCATCATGAACCCCCTCATATCTGAGGGGGTTTGCGATAGCTCGCAAGATAGAGAGATATTATCTTCATGTTCTCCAACGACTCTTTATCTAAGTATGATGTGTCGGAAATTTTCAATTATTTAGATGTAACCTTAACAATGTATTTGACTAGTTGTTCAATTGTGAACTAATATTCATTTTATTTATCAGCAAACCTAACCTAAGCAACCACTTACCTACCTATTTAGATACTACCGTGCCAACCACTTACCTACCTATGTAGAGATTACCGTGCCAACCACTTAGCTACCTATGTAGAAATTACCGTGCCAACACTGTCAACCACTTACTGACTCTACATATACTAAGCTTGAGACTCAGATAGGGCTCACCGCTTTGTATAAAATGTAATTATGTATACCTAAAATTTATCTCGTGTGTTATATCTCACAAATCACTTGAGAAGCCAAGAAAAAATAAAACAAAATAGCGCCCAATTGTTTCAGTGGTAAGATACAATGCGAAAGGTTCCAAGATCGAACCCCAAAGCTAAAAACATTTTTTTTTTTAATTTTGCAGTTGTTTTTGAGGGACATCTTAGAGTGGGCTTGTTTTAACCCAGTTTCAAGAGAAAAATGGAAAATATTTAGTGCCTACATAATATGCTATATTATTATTATGTTTATGCAATCTCTAGCTATCGATACTAATCGTTTTCCATGTTGGTTTCAGGGGCTCCATTCTATATTTCATAAATCCACTGTCGGCTGTTTCAGACTATTCGGGACCAAATGTGAGAAATGCAATCTGAACTTCAAGCGAGAAGACTTTGTGATGCGGGCGAAGAACAAGATCTACCACGTGCAGTGCTTCTGCTGTGTGGTGTGCGGGAAGCAGCTAGTGCCTGGAGACGAGTTCGCGCTGAGGGAGGATGGCCTCTTCTGTAAGGATGACCACGAGGGGATGGATAAGTCCTCGAATGGCGAAAACAACAACAACAATACCAACATTAACAATAATCTTCATAGTCTTAACAACGAAGGATCCAATTCAGGTAAGACTAACCATTAAACACTATCTTGTATGAAATTTTTATTAGTCCTTCGGCGAACTCATAGATATACTGATTAAGATAAAGAGGTTAGTTGATGGCATGGGTAATCAGTACTATTACCTGCTGATGAGAGCAAATGAGCTCGAAACAGCTGTCCAGTTATGTTCTGATATTCATGTACATCTCACTTTTCTGCTTATACTATACACTTCTTGTATAAGTTGTATAACAAATAGATAAGAATCTAAATAATTTGAAGATACATATCATCAGTGAATTGAAGATGTAGATTAAAACTAAATTTTGTCTTATATTCACTGAATATGATGACGCCGTAAACTGGCAAATTAGTTAGGTACGTAAAAAAATGAAAATATTCAAAGTTTTGTACCTTCAAAGAAGTAAGAAAACTCTACGTATAAATGTTTTTTGCAATGATGCAATATGAAAGTAGGTATATAAATAGAAGGGTTATGTACTTTCCACATTTATGTCATAAAGTATGTACATGATGGTCTCAAAGAACTTCAAAATAACATAGATACGAAGATGGGTAACTTCTTACGAATTGTACGGTGAAATACCCACAATTTTTACTTCACAATTTATACATTACATACATATATAGATATCAAGATTCCGATCCAACCGGAAAAGCTTCTTAACATAACTTAGGTACTCATAACAATTAATCTTTAGAGTCCTATAAATAATTTTAATCCAATGTTAAAACTTAAAAACCAGAATTACACGCCTACTCGAACTCGACTATACTTACCTACACCATTAATGGTAATTAAAACAAAGGTAATGCATAAATTAATAAGTTGATTTATAAAGCTGGAATTTCAAGTACCCGCATTCTATTTGGCACATAATTATTTTTGAGAACGCGTGCTAATTGGAATAAAAATGAAATACATAGAACTAACAACGAGTAGCTCCGTATTATGATAATAATTAAACAGAGAAAGACTATCATAAATATACCTGCTAGTCAATACACCAGTTGGCACTAGTCAGTTAAGATTAACCGTGCGATGCTATCCTGAAGGAAGACAAGAACGATGGGTACAAAAACTTGTAGGATATAGGGGAGACAAAAACGAAGAAATTTACAAAGGATAAGGAACAGGGACATATAATACAAGGTTTATATAAAATATAGGAAAATATATTTTTATTATAAAAAAGCTCGAAAGTTTCCAAAGAGTGCTGCGATGTTTGTTTGGAGAGAAATACTATTCTTCCCTGAATTCCCGAATATACTTCATACGGTGAAAAAACTCCGGGAGAAGGGGGTCATATAAAAACGCTTTTAGTGTGATTAAAGAGGGATTGAAAAGTTACTTTTCCACTAGGCCAGCTGCTTGGTGTGAGTTTAGCTTCATGATAATCGTACCAGTGATAACACCTTGCTTGTTGTGGGGAAATGGAAAGACTGTAGCTAGAGCATTCTGATGTAAAACTTTAGGTACATAATAAGATACATCTTGAGCCAGCCACACATGCATGCATGAACAGGCGTGTCTGTCAGGCATGCATGGTTGTGTGTGGCTGGCCTTGGAATCTCATCAAGTGTCATACAGAGGAAACTCACTAGTTATTTAACTAATTTGGATATTTTCACTCTTCTAACCTTAGTACTCCGGAATGAGGGGACGATTTATAAAACGGGATTAAATTTAAGAGAAGTCATGGTAGCTGCGATTGGTTGAAACTCCGACCTAAATGTTTGGCTAATCTTTTCGCCCTATCTCGGTACTGGTTTCTAGTTACATTTTGAAGTTAAATTAGTTATTTCAATTGAACTTACCGCCAAAAATCAATGTCAATACATTCTGTTCTGATGAAATTACTTTGTTTCAAATCTGACAAACATCAATAGCGCAGATTGACATGCAGCTCTTTGGTAGAACTATATTTATATTTATAGTGTCAATTTTGTATTTTAATTTTTACCATTATTTTTTTTTGTATACATATAATAAGTTTTTCTAATAAAGAGTTTCATAATAATAAAAATAATAATAATTGGTGAAATTTGACTGTCTTTTGAAGAATAAGTGTGTGTCATTACACTAGTGTATTTTACTTAAAATTGTGCTACAAGTTTGTCGAAACATTACTGATCTGGCACACTCTCATCAGCATACTTTCTTCAGAAATACTCTCTCCGTCATCCGAGTATTTCTTCTCTTTGTACTCTTCTGTTAGGTTCATGCTTGATTCTACATTGATCAACTTTGGAACTACTGGATTTGCCCTCAGAATCTCACTGATTCTCTGCTTGCCGGTTTTCAAAGCATCCGCTTCCTGTATTGTTGTGCGACAGGAGGGTTCTCCTTGTATCCACGGGTGTTTCTGGACATCCATCGCGTTGATGCGATACCGCGGGTTCGGTTCTAACATGCGAGCAATGATCTGTCTCGCTTCCGCACTAATATCGAATCTACGGTTGAAGGTGAACTCTTTAGCCTCTTGCCTCCGCAGTCGTTGATTATTTCTGATCTCCGATGTCCCAAAAGGGTAAGCCTTATTCAATATACGATAAAGAACAACGCCCAATGACCACAAATCTGCAGCCCTTGGATTGTAAGGTTGGTTCTTGAGAATTTCCGGCGCCACATAGGCTGCCGTGCCACAGTATGTTTTGCTCAGTTCTCTTGGATTATGTAACAATCGAGCAAAGCCGAAGTCAGCCAACTTGGCTTTCAGAAACGTCGTGATTAGAATGTTCTCGCACTTGAGGTCGCGGTGGACAACTCCGATGATATGCAAATACTCGAGAGCATTGGCGATCTGCCGGATCCAGTGGCGAGCTTGGTTCTCGTGAATGATTCCTGTGCAGATCCTGTAGATGTAGTGCTCCAGATCCTTACCGTCTGCATAGTCCATGACCATGAAGAGGGAACTCCCAGTTTTGCACATTCTATGTACTCCTATTACATTGGGATGACTTATTTTGAGAAGAATGTCGATCTCCCGAGGGATGAATTTATTCCTGTAATTCTGTGTCATTTTCTTCAAGTTGTACGCTTTGACGGCTCTCTTCAGGTTGGTTGTCTTGTCCCTCACCAGATACACCTTACCGTAGGATCCTTCTCCTAAATTGGCGATATAAGAACATTGAAGCTCTTGAGGTAACAGTATTTGCTGGTGTCTGGATATTGCGGCGTGTGATTCAGCTTCAAAGGTAGTAGTAGTGGTAGTGGGGGTGGTAGGAGCTGTAGTGGCTGTATGCTGAGGAGTGTGCGCAGGAGTGTGTGCAGGAGTATGCGCAGGAGTGTGCCCAGGAGGATGCGCATGTGGTGTTGACATTGTGTGTTCGGATCGTATGTGTGCTAACGAAAATTTCTTGTTGAACAAACTTGAATGTTGTTTTATTGTTTTTGTATGGCATTAATTCTAGTATTAGGCATTCAAGCCGGTAAAATTTTCTTAATTTTTACAGTAAACTAGGTACATTTCATTTTATATTAATAAAATGATTCTATAATAATAGAAAAATACTACAACTGTAGTATTTTTATAGAAGGTTTCAATAACTATCTTTAAGAAAAGTAACATAAGAAGGTAAATTACTTTTTAAGGGACGTATACATAAATAATTTAATGTACCTACAGAGAATCTTGCTTACTCAAAATCCTGGTAATTCTTAAAGGTAATCCTGGTGAAATTCCGTTAGCTCGAAAGAATTCTTCGGCCCTTGTCCAAATTCGCTCCTTACTCGAAATTCTGATATCTCGTGGCTCTCGGCAACTCGAATGACGCTTCTGTCCCTTTTATTTCTTCTGATCAAGGTCATATTACATTTAAATTAAACTCTGGAGATGTTTCTTGTCACGCAAAGTTGCTCATGAAAATTCGAAATTTCCTTTTTCCTAACTGGACAAGGAATATTTCACAACTAATAGCTAACTTTTCTTCCTAACAGCTAACACAACATACAGCTAACTTTTCTTTCTAACTGGACAAGGGATATTTCACAACATACAGCTAACTTTTCTTCCTAACTGGACAAGGGATATTTCACAACATACAGCTAACTTTTCTTTCTAACTTGACAAGGGATATTTCACAACATTACAGCTAACTTTTCTTCCTAACTGGACAAGGGATATTTCACAACATACAGCTAACTTTTCTTCCTAACTGGACAAGGGATATTTCACAACATATACAGCTAACTTTTCTTTCTAACTGGACCCGTTTGTCCCAAAATAACCCAGTCCGTTCGACTGTTTGTTTACATTTTGAGAGGAACAGTTGATATACAGTTGCTTTTTGTTATGACTGTTTGATCTGTACCGTTTAAATATGTATAATAAAATTGATTTTTAATACGAAACTGTCCCATCGGTTTTTGAAAATATTATCACAATAAAATATTATTGTTTGTTCATTGAATTTCTGCTTGTGACAGTCCCTTGTATTATTGGGAGGTGGGGATGTTCTTTGGTAAGTACTTACCTACGTGGTTGTTGAGAACCCCCTACATTATCTCTATATATAAATGAAAAATATGGACGGGCTTTGTATCTTTGTATCTTTGTGTGTCCGGAATTGTTTAGGCGAAACGGTAAGAGATAGCGAAAAATTGATGAGAGATGACCCCAAGTAAAATTGCCGGAAAATACCTGGAAAATTATCAAAAGTCCGAAATTCCAAACCGTCCTTGAGTTATGACCTTCCTCAAGTATTTCCTTGAGGAAGGGTCCGATTTTAAGACAGTCTTTGTCCTGGAACTTGAAATCTATCGCGAGGACCTATATTTTTTATTATTTAATAACACATTAGACAAAATTAGCTTTCATTTAATTCATTTTAGGCCACATTCTGACGTACCGTTCTGGAGATATAAGCCAGAATGTTCGAAATTTCGACCTTTTTTTCAGACTTTTCACGTTTTTTAGCAGATTTCAGGGCGAAACTTAAAATTTGTCGCGAGGACCTATATTTTTTTATTATTTAATAACACATTAGACAAAACTAGCTTTCATTTAATTCATATTAGGCCACATTATGACGTACCGTTCTCGAGATAGAAGCCAGAATGTTCGAAATTTCTACCATTTTTTCAGACTTTTCACGTTTTTTTTTACAGATTCCAGCACGGAACTTAAAAGTTTATCGCGAGGACCTATATTTTTATTGTAAAAACTGTCTGAGAAAATCACATGATTTTATTTGAGCCCTTTGTTGCCATATTCTGACAAACCGTTCTCGAAATATGGGCCAGTACATTATCAATATCCGCTATGATAGATTTGGCTCGGGATTTTGAAATTTACAGCGATGATGGTTGCGTGTGTGTGTGTGTGTGTGTGTGTGTGTGTGTGTGTGTGTGTGTGTGTGTGTGTGTGTGTGTGTGTGTGTGTGTGTGTGTGTGTGTGTGGTGATGTGTGTGTGTGTATGTGTGTGGTTTTGTGTGTGTGTTGTGTTGTGGTTGTGTGTGGTTGTGTGTGTGTGTGTGTGTGTGTGTGTGTGGGTGTGTGTGGGTGTGTGTGAGTGAGTGGGTGTGATGTGGGTGTGTGTGGGTGTGTGGATGGTTGTGTGTATGTGTGTGGTGTGTGTGATGTGTGTGGGTGTGTTTAGGTGGGTGTGTTTGAGTGGGTGTGCGTATGGGTGTGTGTGTGGATGGGTGTGTGTGTGAGGTGTGTGTATGTGGTGTGTGGGTGTGGTGTGTGTGATGGCTTGGCGAAGCGGGTGCAGCCCGCTAGTTTACAATAACTGGGATTGATTATTTACACGTTTGTCAACCAAATCAACTGGATCGCAACAAAATGTCAATCGCAGCAAATTCTACTTGAGTATTACACGTAATACTACATCATTTTTTTCTCACTAAGATAACTATAAATAAACGCTTACTTACACCCTTATTGATACATCAAAATTATATTGTTTTCTTAGTTTTATGGAAGAAAAAAAAAACATAATATCTATGGACATTGGATAATTAGGATATACCCAATCAAAATTAAAATGGGTGTTTTTTCTCCATAGATACCTATTCAATATATTCAATTATTCATATCTATTTATTGTTATCCTAAAATATCTATAGATAGATTTTGGAAGAATTTTGTTCCATTTTGGGTCCAACAGGTTAATCAGTTTAACATTGATGTTTCATAGGTACCTACATCTTGAGTCTTGCTTGTTTATTTATTTACCTGAAAAAATATTACCTACTAGAAACCTACTAAACTATTACCTATTTTTCAAAGACAAGATCAAATAGACTAGCCCGAGTAAAGCTGCTGGCAAATACTCGCAAGCTCAAAAAACTCAATAGTCTTTGTTTATCTCTGTCTCAAAAAATACCCTACCTCCTCTTGTCCCCTATATTTGCCTTAGCCAGGTTAGCTTAGCCTACTCTGAATTTCGACGAAAGATATTTTCGTTAAAAAAGAGGACTGACATCGAGTGCTCTTCAGACCCCCAATATTTGTTTTCATAATAGCAAAGCTGACTTCTTTCTTTATCAAGCCGACGACTTCTTCTATTTTATAAAACTCAATGGGGACAAAAATAAACATTTTGACAATCTTTGAAGAAGGAGAGAATATTTTATTATTATTTCAAGCATTTTTTTCTTATCCTTTATTTCTCACTTTTGTTTTTATATTGAACAAATTGATGCTGAGGACTTGAAAGAGAGAGGAAAAGAATAATTTTAATATTATATAATACCTAATTATTATCCTTATAATAGATAGTTTATTTATTCTGTACTTCCATCATTGGCAGAACCAAGCAGAAATATTTGAGTTCCATTCATAAAGTAACGGATCTCGTATCAGTACCGGTATTGACAAGTAAACAAACACGAAGCAACTTCCAAAGTTCCCCAGCGCCTCGTCAAACCAACATTAGCGGAATATCCTAATGAGAATTAATTTGAATTCAAAAATACTGGAACTTTAATTTATTGATCTCATTTGTCTGCAACTCTTACCGCCTTGTGTTTAATTAACATATTGGCAACATTTAAATAAAACATTTCGCTAACCAGTGGCGGCGTGGGGAACACGAAAAATATGAGAAATTATCCAACACTTGCAGTTATACCTATACTATTGGAGAATGATAATAGCTAGACTAATAGATCTTCCCATCTTCTAATTCTAATTGATCTTCCAAAAAATCTTCCGATATACTGAATAGAGTGACTCATTCACCATATTATTTAGTATGACACAACTATAGTAAAATTTTAATACTTTCTATATCGTTTATCGGATCAGGCGCCACTGGTATTGTCCATCAATTTCTTTCAAAACCTGTTCCTTCTCTAATAATATTAAATTTGCTAAAATGTTGCCGCTCGAATTTCTTCTGTAACTGAACTTCAATTTAGAAACATTAGCAATGACCAGCAAATGATTCACAAAGTTAAAGTTAACCTTTCAAATAATGCTTTTTTATTACCTAATATATGATTGGCCGAGTCGGGTATTTGTTACCTATTTCTTTTAGATCTCGTCGGATCCTTATTTGGTTAAAAAAAAGAAAAAGAAATAACATAATTCAAACGGCAATTTTTCTAAGGAAGCTATAGAGAGATTCAATTTATTATTAGAGTTGTAATACAAGTTAATACCTACATACAAGCCGTCAAAAGTACATATACAAGTGCTTTTGGCTTCTTCACACTATTAATTTCCAATTTGGTGTAGAAAAAGATGCCTTGGATCTTGAATCACCTAAAATTTCATAACTATATTGTACTGCACATTAGTACTTCCACTAGTACCTATATGTATACCTATTACTATTTTCGATGTCATAATTTTGTCACCGCACAACAAGCTACCGAATTCTCCCAATCAAAATGCAAACAAACTTCTCGCTCGGCGCCTCTTGAACAGAACATGAGACACTAAATCGACAAAAATGTTCGATAACAATTGATGAGAAACCGATCCGATCCGACAAATAGATTAGGTAGAAGAGAAATGTAAATATGTATGCCGAAATATTTTATCACACTTGTGCATAACGAGTTCTTATACAGAAGTATACAATTATACACCATTCCCTATAGGTACAAGGTGCACCATTCTGAGAAAATTTCAGAATCAATTTTAGGGGACATGCCAAGATTAAAATTATTAATCTCAGATAATTTTTCAAAAAATGCTATATAACTGAGATATGAGCAAAATAATAACTCAGGTTTGAATGCAAATACATAATTATAGATATTAATTATTAGAGGCATTAGGTATTTACTTGGAAAATTTACTTAATAATTATCATTTTCACTTATTTTACTTTCCTTATTTTTATTTATTTTTTTTTTTTTCTTCAAAAATTTATCTACATATTTTAGAATGTCTCCTGGGGTTATTTCTGAAATTAAAAAAAAAAACAAAAACTTGGACACCCTGTATATTATTTTCAGAGATATTAATATTGGAATTTTAGCTCCAGCTCCTGGTATTACGTGATGCTAACTTCACGAACATGTTGGTAAAAGTGTCGCATTACAGAGTAGGTATTACATGCCGAAAACAATATCTGTCTCCTCCTATAATAGGATGGACCCAGGATGGTGCATTGGTGCAATGCACTGCGATATGTCACTTTAACAAAGATTTCTTAGCACACATTCAAAGTCTTTTGAGTAAAATCGCAATTAGCCAACAAAAGCTTTTTCACCTACTAATCGCCATTGTTAGAGAAGGTTTTGCTCAACGCGGAGGCAAGGCATTGCAGCTGAGTCGTACTCAAGATTCAATGTTTACCTTTACCCTTTACCATCGCAGGTTACACACTGTTGCTAGATCGAGGATTAAGGCAAAAAAGGCATGTGTGTAATCACTTTTTATGAAATAATGACCCCGCCCACATTTTTCTTTTCTTTTGAAATGTTTTACCGGACCAAGCAAGTGAACAACACCTGATGAAAGTGTCATAGATATTGTAATTCTACGATACGTTTGGATCACTGTTTAGCAATTCCACGTAAATCAAAGAACAAGCCAACAAATATACAGAAGAAAAAATAAAAAGTTATGATGTCTTCTAATACAGGACTTTAGTTTCTAGTTTTAGGGTGGAATTTATAGACGTACTGTCTATAAGATAGGGTAAAACCGATGCTATGCAGTGACTTCATTTATCGATTTTGTCTATTAATTTCGCGCCTAGTCTTGTAATACTAAAGTGCTGAAAGTTCAAATTTCCCACGAAACCGAAAATGTATTACACTATTAGGTATATCTTCTTCTTGGAATTGATTGCCGAAGTTATGTCCAGAACCAGCAGTTTCTAACACCTCAATTAATATTATACTATCACGAGCATTTGAATTTCCAAGACATGTAAATAACTCCTGATTCTCCTGTGAATATAATAAGATGGATAATGGATAGGTAGGTAATGGATTGAAATCATTTATTATTGGTTATACTTTATGTTCCATTGCTCTTTGCATGCAGGTTCTCCAATGCTTATGGGATACATAATTACAAATGGTATAATTAATCACTATAGCAAGGCCTGTGTGAGCGCACCGTGTCGTTGGTTTGAGTGAACTACAATAAAATGCACTTCACTCAAACCGACGCATGTTCTGTAAGCCTCTTGTTTTGGTTTTCATAATTAGTGGAATGTGTGAGAGCATTATTTCGGTTGAAATCACACAAATCTAATCACGTCTACTGGCTTTATTACCAAGAGTCAACCATCTTCTTGATGGATTTTTTTCACCTTGGAAAATTTTACCTGGGTTATCACTTATGATCTTACGACTTAGTACTCAGTTGAGAAGAATTTCGGTCTTTGACGGTTTACATTGAGACTGCCGGTGTAGTGTCGTAAATTTAGTATCTGGTTTTGAACGTATTGAATTTGGCTTACATCTGTTAATTTGAAACTTGATCGAATTTATTTTATTGCCTTCCTTATACATAACTATTATATGCACGCAGCAAAAGCGTTTTTAGACATAAGGTAGAAAGTTTCATTTGTTCAAATAGATATTTATGGAGATTTAGAAGTCGTTGTTAATATAATAAGTAAATTTACATGCTCGGCACCAACAAAATGTTGAATCCCTCAAAAGTTGGCGAATCCCACTTGTAAGTCTGTTATGCTTTTTATTTGATGCATCCGTTATTGAGTTTTTCTTATAGCTCTCTATGCACATCCTGGATATGATACCTTATTAGGTGTATAGAAGAGTTAGGAAAATAGGTCCTTATGGTCATATAAGGTCATGCCTTGGGTGTAGAGTAGGGTCATCAAAATGTTAGTCAACCCGGTATTTATTTTTAGAAATTCCAAAATGTGAATATCTACCTGTTCGGTGTCTTCTTGATGTAATAGTTGCAATCAATATCTTTTTCCTTTCACTCAAATGTAGGGTTCGGTATTTTGTCACAAAGTGAACGTCAGCCCTCGTGTTACTTCTTTGAAAGTTTCAAAAAAATTCGAGAGGTAGAAAATCTCTTTCGTTACTTGAGGTCATCAAAAAGTTAACGCTGGAATACAGAGAGTGAAACTCGTCAAGTCACAAAGCCAGAACTAACACGAGTCATGTCTCCCCTGCTCAAAGGTAACATCAAAGTTATCATCCACATCAGACCAGCTGGCGCCTCTCATTTCCATTAGTCATCATGTTGCAGGATGGGGCATAAATTAATCTTCATACTAATCACAATAATGCACAAGTGTAATGGTCAGTAAAAAAGAATCATCGAATTTACGGAAATTGGATTTGTCAAAATGAATGATTTTGTATAAATAAAATCTATGCCCAGTGCGCACATTGTATTCATAAAATATTATGTAAAAAATATACATGCTAGGAAAAAAAATCCATACAGCACATTTAACAATGCTTGCACACCTACATACATGTAGAAATCATCATGAAGATTAATGTTTACTATCGACAAGTGATCAGGCATATTATAGGGGTTGTCTTTTTATACTGTGTGCGGTCTGTAGGATGAATCTAAAAGTTTCATCGTTTTTTGGATAGTTGGTAGATACTTTGTTATGATGAAAATAAAATACTTAATAATATGTTGTCTATTATTATCCAAAATTTGCTGTTGTACCAATAAGCAAGATCGTCAAGAGCTAAAACAGTTTCTTAACGAAACGTAAAGAAGTAAATGGTGACATAGATTAGCTAAGTGGTTGAGCAATAGCTTGTCATGCGGAAGGTCCCGGGTTCGATCCCCCGAGCCGACATTAAAATTGTATTCTAAATTTGGTTACAGTTGTTTTTGTAAGGGATGCTCCTCCATTAGAGGGGACACAAGAGTCTATAGTAGCTCCTGTTTCATGTCTACGAAATAAAAAAAGCTGTGAAACACTACTATTCTCAATCTATATATACGTACACCTATAATAGGATAACCTATATACATAACTAGCCGTTTGCCCGTGCTTTGCAACGGGACTAAATTTCAAATTTACTAAGGCATGGCCGTATACTGCTGGACAGCAATGCCTTTTTGAACTTTTTATAATTTTTCTGGACAAAGCGATAATGGTTTTGGGGGGGGGGTCAATTCTGAGACATTTTTCGCTATCTCTTACCGTTTTGGCTAAACAACTCCGGACAAACAAACAAACAAACATAGGTAGGTAGGTATAGGTAGGTAGGTATAGTCTTTTTTTCTGTTTTATATATAGAGATAATGAGAGATCCTAATACTGACCAGAAAACTCATCACTATGTTTCATGATTACTAATCTTGATTTTTTCTATATATTAATAAAAGGACAAAATAATATTGTCTTATACCCAAGTATTTTTGTGGTTTGGACAGAAAGTCATTCATAAAGTTGACTTCTGCAATAAAAGCGCTGAACCCGGAAGCTAAACCCATGATCAGCCCTTTCATCCACCGATCATAAACCTATTTCACCGCAAGTCAAACAACCCAACTCAATCAGACCGCTCATATAGAACACGGGGTATTTGCGCTCGAATTATAAGCCCAAAACCAAACAGACCCTCTCACAAACTTCTATTTAATTAAAATCCTAAACTAACAATAAAAAAACCTCTGTCCAAATAGAATTCGGATCTACCCTATAGATAAATATCCCCCGCGATGTACATATACCTGCGCTCATCTTTTGCTGTGTTTCCATTAGCTAATGAACTGGGGGGTAGTCCACCCCCCTCCTCGTTAGGCAATGCTTCCTCCTCAGCGGACAGGCAGTCAGCACTGCTCCTGTGGGGGGAACTAATGAGCCTTCCATCTAGGGTGCGTTGGTTATCAAAGAAAACAAGAATGAGGAATCCCACAGATCCCTTTGACAATGTTAGTCTCTTGAGTTTTGTTTTCTTTTTTGATTTCAGTCAAAAGCAATCGAAAACCAAACTTCTTTATAAATTAGACGTTATTATAAATATGAAGAAATGAAAATTATTTTGACATTGAAGTAATATAGAACTTGACGCGTGAGGTCTCTATGAGGTACTAAAGTTGAGAAAGGAGTAAATAAGCCCTAGTCATTATCACCTTTGTTTTTTATTTAATTTATTAAGGTGTGGTTGAAAACGTTTTAACAACAATAATATTCCACAGAAATGTAAAAAAATAATCATTATGATTGTTATTAGAAGATATACATACCTCTATATAGCTAGTAATAATAAAATTAACAAATATAAAAGTACATGAGTGTTATATTTATAATATCAATCAAGATTTTAGTGTCAGATAAATTGCACCGAAACGGTACCAAACCTCTTGCCGTCTCTGTACGTCATTCCTTTGAGGTGCCGACAATATACCTGATGTGTAACAAGATATATGTAGGTGTATTTAAGTGTCATTAATATGCTCGCATTCAAGTTCTGTTCTCAGCTTCTCACTTGTAATTGCTTCTTAATTCAGAGGTCATGGGTTCAATTCCTGGCCAGAGCTAATTTTTCTCACACGAATTACCCAGCTTTCTCCTGCATCAACATACTATCGGTGGTTCGAGTCCAAAGTCCAGTAAAGAAAAAAAAATTAATCAAGTTTGAGTAACATCACATCATTCACTTTGAAACCCAGTACGGTTATCATGAATATCATACTATATTACTCACTACTCCTTTCTAAACGTAATCTAGTGTCATTTTACCTTGTAATTTTATGCATTGACAATAATAAAATTATCAATAGCTACCTAAGTACCAGTACCACTACCAGTTATGGTACATTCAAAACACCCAAACCTATTAGATACTTACCACCCAAACCTATTTAGGTTTTTGTTTAAGATTTTCCTAATATATTCAAACCTTAGATACTTAATTACCTAGTTACTATTTATTTTCTCTTTTTTTCTGTCAGTCAAAGTTATTAGATTGTAAACTGGAACTGACTGTTATACCTCCTATGTATGCATGTAATATTATTTCAAATAAAGATTATTAAACATTTTTTTATTTATTTAACCCGTGAGTACACGCACATAGGGAAAAATTCTCACACGCTCGGCAAAAACGCTAGAACTTGATCGATATTGGTCCTAACCTGTAGGGACCTGGAGTAGCTGTTGATAATATGTTTATCTAGATGTATCCACAGTCCCTTGAGCTATTTTCAATTTCTGTTGCCCGTGACGTGGCGAAAAGTTCAGATCCGTCTGAAATGTGAGATTTTTTTTCATCGCGCGTGTACTGACGTAACTTTTTTTTGTTCGAGTTTTTTTACTTTCCTTATCCTATAATAAGGAAAGTATTGTATTCGTCGAAAATTTGACCTACCCAGTTTTTGATATTTCTGGACGAATCATAGCCTCAGGATACCAAAAAAGTTGTTTTCAGCCATTGGTCCGTGCGTCTGTCTGTCTGTCTGTCTGTCTGTCTGTCTGTCTGTCTGTCTGTCTGTCTGTCTGTCTGTCTGTGAACAGGATATCTCAAGAACGGTAAGAGCTAGAGACTTGAAATTTGGTATGCAAATTAATTTTATACACCATACGAACCACGAAACTTTTGGTTGAAATCGGCCGCAAAATGCGGCCGCAAGGCCGCAAATATTGGCCGCAAGCGCCCCTTCTATGAATTGGTTAAAGATACAAAAAAAGTTAGAGAACAACATTTTCTTAGATTAAAAAAATAATAGGGGTCTCTTCTTATCATTTTTTTGATACCTTGAACTTTTTGGACCTCGGTCCCAATTTACCGGTATTTTGGGGGGGACCCGCTTTGACTAACTTTTTTATTATTCATCCTAGATGGGGATTGTGACATATCAAATCCAATGATTTTGAGATGCTGATTACGAATTTGGCTTTGATTTTTAGCTAACTGTTACCTTTGAGTCACCAGTGGCTTTTGGTCCTGTTCCCATTCCTAATATGATAAGGAAAGTCGTGTGATGTTTACACCAGATTTTTTTTCTGTTACTAACTATTTAGTTTAATTTAATTAATTATTTATAATAATTAGTTCTATTAATTAATTAATATAATAATAACAATTGTTTTATATAAAGAAATATATTTTTTTAAAGAAAATTAGTGTGTTTATCTACCAAATTCGTGATTGTTCACTATTGTTATAATAATTATTATAATGATTTTTAACTAACAAAATATAAACTTTTAACTAACATTAATTAAATTTCTTTGTAATAATATTAGGTAGTTAGGTACCTTCCTACACTTTTTTTGCTAGATACTGAAATAATTAGTATTCTTTGTAATCTTTCTCCACCTATTATAATGGGTACCTACCTACCTACTTACCTCCTGGTATAATCTAAGTACATTTTTTTTTTATCGTTTCTATTTTTAGCTTTTAGAAGTACCTAAACAAATATAATTACATAATATTCTTGATTATAAGATATACTGTGAATTGCCCTACAAACTTATGTCACTATGGCTTACGATGAACAAATTTTGGAAAATAAAAAAAAATTCAAATCAGGGGTTCGAACTGCAACCATTTGGAAAAAAAATTGCTAAAATTACTTTAAATATCTTTTAAATACATAAGTCAACTTAATGTATCTTAAAAATATTATATAACTCTTCAAGCAGAACGAAATACAATGCAAAACCAGGTGTGAGAATTTTTTTCATCGCGCGTGTATTGACGTTCGGATTTTTAGCGCGTGTACTCACAGGTTAAAAAAAAAAAAAAAATATCTACCTCACATTGTTACATTATGTAGGTTTCCATACTTTTCCTCTCTTCCACTTTTCGATATTTTCTGATTTTCCTACCCTTCTGTGTCTTAGAAAGATGAATTCATAATTATTAAACATAAGAATTAAGTTTTGAGTAGTTCCTTAAAGAACCATTTTGTACCATTCTTCACTTTCCAATAGAATTTCGGAATCGTCTGACTGATAAATGATATTCTCAGTTCAATGCCTTGCAACTTAAAACGACATGTCATTGAATGGCAATTCATAAAAATATTTAGCGGATGCGAGCATTGTGCGATTTGCAAATGCCCATCCGCTTCATCTCCATATTTCTGTCCACCCCTTCCACCCAGAAAGTTATAAGCTCGGCAGAGCCCTCGCCTGCAACCCTTCCTAGCCAGGGGGATTCCTTACCCGAGACCCTGGACTTTGCGGACACGATTAGAAGCTCATTCATAAATGAACAGAACACCTATGGCGCTGACCGAACAGCCTTTGTAACTGCAGCCTTTTGGAGAGCTCATAATGCCTGTATAATCTGGGTGGCAATTTTGATAATTGTTTCGGAAAATGAAGTCAGGGACAAAAGAGAGAGAGAGAGAGAGAGCAGAATTTAGTTTACAGTGTGGCGGACTGGAGGTGCTGAACTTTAGTAAGTTGTAATCTAGAAAGCACCTCACGAGCTGAAGGATACAAAAAACAAAGAGTTTATCCCTTGTGAGTTAGTTCGTTAAGACTATACTGTCCACTTGTGCGTGTAGTTAACGCCAAAATCTATTATTGATCCATGGGTTGTACACAAGTTCAAGCATTACGAGCAGCTTGGAATTGAAACTTTTTGTAAAAAGCTGCTCTTTAGGTCCTCCGAGCAGTTTTATGCTCCTCCCAATTCTTAAATTGCTTATTTATCTGCCTTGGGCTGTGACGAGTTGCTGAGGTTATTCTAAAGGAGATCTAATTGGCGTATCTAAATTAGATCTATGAAATTTCAAATCTCAACAGAGCGTAATTTGTTATTCAGGTAGCTCCGAGAAAAATAAGGATGCTATCATGATGGTGTGAGCCTGAGTTCAGTGACATGCAGAAACCTGAGTTTATTGAGTGACTGATTATAAAAGCTGCGTTTGAAAATGAAGGAGACGCAAAATTGTCCTGAAAAAATACGACTTGATGAAATACATTATGTACTTCAATGCTCTGTAACGTAAAGGGCATTAGGAATAATGATTTTAATGATTCTTTTCAAAGATATTATTAATACATGTACACCTACTTTACCTTCATGCAAACCTACTTTTGAGTATTTGTAAAATATAGCTAAAAAATACATTTTAAAAATTGACAAAGGAAAGGTTCAAAGAAAATTATTATAAATTTAAATTTAAATTTATAATAATTCTAAACTTTTGTGCTATTCACAAGAGTGCATTGTCACTAAAATTCTCTTTGCTTGGGATTCAAAAGAACGGACCTTCTGGTTACGAGGCCGCTGTCTTAACGATCACGCTACCGAGGTCGGTGCCCGTTTTAATTACTTCTGTGAGCTCGTGCCAAGAGACCACCAGGGATTGAGTGAAGGGTTTAGCGGGCGGGCGGCTGCCTAGCTCCATCATTTCCGCATACCTACAATCCTACACGGCACTGAAAGCTCAGTCAAGCGTTTGTTTCGAATTTCAAGAGGCTCTTAAGCGTGAAGCTGGTGCACGCTTTCCCTATGAAAACGCAATAAAGTGAAGCCTCCCCCTCTCCCTCTGAGGAGACGTTCGACAACATCCCTGGTCCCGATGATGAACTACAATTAGCAGACAATTGTTCTATTCTCTTTCACATTTCCCAAGTTTCAATAGCAGGCGATATTCCAGCATTTCATAAGTTTCCATACAATTGACTTTCATCCTGTGTCTATGAATGGGTGACAGAGATGGGCTGAGGACCCAGTTAGTGGAGATGTCTCCTTCACTTCAATGATTACTGTGAACTGCGTCTGAGTGTGAAAATTTCAAAGGATTGTCGATACAAAGTAAATTCTTTAAGACAGTATTTTTAGGATAATCATACTTATATTCTCCAATGAATTACTTAAGTAACAACTTCACACTTGTCTTTTTGGTCTAATCGACTGATTAATATCCCGAAGATAAGACACCTATAGGTAGGTACCTATACAATACATATAATAATAGGTAGCTATCTTACCTAAATTACCGTATATTTCTAAAATTTCCCCCTGCCTTGCATGATCAACACATGAATCGATATCTCCTCCCTCACTCCAGAACTAGAACATAAAACAACTGACGGTGACTAACCATAAGGCAGTAAAAAAAAACATTATTTTTTTTCTCCAATAATAGGGGAAAAGACAATAAAATAATAAAGTAATGAGAAAAACTACTTTTGTGAAACCAACGTGATCTGATTGATAATGAAATATTGATGTTTCAATCCGCAATTTCCTTTGTTTCAATTCCATATTTTCAATCGTAAGCGGCGAATCGGACGGAGAGATAATTTTCCAAATAATTTCACTGACACGTCAGGCTCAACCCTCTGAAGATTAAATCACTCGTGATAAGGAATGAATCCTTGTTATTATTATTAGTTGCTTTCTCTCCGGGAGGAGGGCTTTCGGTTTCGGTAGCTAGCAAGAACTTAATACTCAAAGCGCCTACCTTATAACGATGACAGACTTCATTCAACGGACATAGTAGATATGTTAATTTGTACCTATATGTACCTACCTAAAAAACTTACCATTCATAATTATTATTTCAATGGTGGCTCAATTTTGAATTTATCAGATTTTGAAACATTTCCTTACTATTTAAGGTACGAGGTAGGTACGGAAAATATGTCGGTTCTGTACTACATAAGACGATACCAATAAACATAACATATAATAATTATGACTATGATGAAAGAAATAGGTACTTTTTTTGAGAAAAGCCAATGTATGTTCAAAACTATGCCATCTGCATAGTTTTACCTTAGCCTAAAATTTTATGCAGAAATAGTCTCAGCTGAATTACTATTGTTAGATAGATACTAAATAAGGATTTTCTGTAGTATGTTCTTAGCTGACATACTTTTTTTGTAGATTATAATTTTTCAATGAGTAGGAAATTGAGCAACATATTCCTCTAAAAAATTGTGCAGTACCTACAGCAAAGTCCTTCAATCATCTCATGAGAACTGAAACATATTATTATGGCAATTGAACTTTAAGTAAAAGTGTCAACACAAAGCCGCCCCCACCCCCAGTAACGTGAGAATTGATTCACGTGGCTCCCCCCCCCCCCCCCCCCCCCTCCTCCCACACTGGTGTGAAAATCTCGTGAGGACAACAGAGTGATGATAAGTAGTGCACTTGTTACAGTCCTCAGATTATTCATGTTTCAAGATCTAGATATTGTCACTGTTAGGAGTGAAAGAAAATACATACAGTCGAATATGGATAATAAGAGAACTCAAGGGGCCAGAATTTTTTCTCTCATAAAGGAGTTATTTTCTCCTACAAAGAGGTAAATTTAACCTGGAAACTGTTCTTATAAATATGTATATCGAGGTTTCTCTTATAATTATCCAGGTTCGACTGTATATCTATTGACAGTTTTAACTGAGGTAAATTGTTCCAGCTAGAGTGCTAGACTATCTGAACAAACAAAAAATACATTATTTGGTGATGTAATATGAGATTAATATATCGCATTCTTGTATCCTCCTCTATTGCTGTACGCATGTACATAACCCTAGTAGAACGCCACCTCATGAACCCCCTCTGATGTCTGTTGCAGATTCCTCCGAGTCAGGCTCCACGAAGGGAGGCATCGTGTCCCGCACCAGTTCCTCGGCAAGGTGTCAGGGGGCGACGGCAAGCCCACCCGGGTGCGGACGGTGCTCAATGAGAAGCAGTTGCACACGCTGCGCACCTGCTAACAACGCCAACCCGCGGCCCGACGCCCTGATGAAGGAGCAACTGGTGGAGATGACGGGGCTGTCGCCCCGGGTCATCAGGTGTGGTTCCAGAACAAGAGGTGCAAGGACAAGAAGAGGGTCATTGCCATGAAGCAGCAGCTGCAGCAGGAGAAAGTAAGTCGGAAGGGAATGCCAAAGGCATTATCACCACCCTTCATCAAACTTTGTTTATATTAATTTAACTAGCGGGCTGTCGCCCGCTTTGCGGGCCGAGGCATGGCCGTGAAAGCAAGAAATCCTTTTTCGCCAATGGCAGGTGTTGTAGTGGGCATTTCGAAAAATCCCGTCTTATTGCACATCTAGACTATAAGACAAAGCTACCCACAAATTTTCAGTTTCCTAGGACTTACGGTTTGGGCTGTAGAGCGATGATCAGTCAGTGGTCAGTCAGTCAGTGACATTGACATTTATATATTAAGATGTTGGATTAGAAGAAGCTTCTTTACGTTTATGTTGGATTAGAAGAAGCTTCTATACGTTTATGTTGGATTAGAAGAAGCTTCTAGACGTTTATGTTGGATTAGAAGAAGCTTCTATACGTTTATGTTGGATTAGAAGAAGCTTCTATACGTTTATGTTGGATTAGAAGAAGCTTCTAGACGTTTATGTTGGATTAGAAGAAGCATTTATACGTTTATGTTGGATTAGAAGAAGCATTTATACGTTTATGTTGGATTAGAAGAAGCTTCTATACGTTTATGTTGGATTAGAAGAAGCTTCTATACGTTTATGTTGGATTAGAAGGAGCTTCTATACGTTTATGTTGGATTTGAAGAAGCTTCTATACGTTTATGTTGGATTAGAAGAAGCTTCTATACGTTTATGTTGGATTAGAAGAAGCTTCTATACGTTTATGTTGGATTAGAAGAAGCTTCTATACGTTTATGTTGGATTAGAAGAAGCTTCTATACCTACGTTTTGTTGGATTAGAAGAAGCTTCTATACGTTTATGTTGGATTAGAAGAAGCTTCTATACGTTTATGTTGGATTAGAAGAAGCTTCTATACGTTTATGTTGGATTAGAAGGAGCTTCTATACGTTTATGTTGGATTTGAAGAAGCTTCTATACGTTTATGTTGGATTAGAAGAAGCTTCTATACGTTTATGTTGGATTAGAAGAAGCTTCTATACGTTTATGTTGGATTAGAAGAAGCTTCTATACGTTTATGTTGGATTAGAAGAAGCTTCTATACGTTTATGTTGGATTAGAAGAAGCTTCTATACGTTTATGTTGGATTAGAAGAAGCTTCTGTACGTTTATGTTGGATTAGAAGATCCGGCAGAGAGGTCGGGATCAACTTTTTTACAGCTCACATGACATTTTAAATCCCTTTCTTGGCAATGTAGAATTAGATTGAAAAACAAATACCCATTCTACTACCTATATTATTATTGATTATGTACTTATTGGTTCACTTTTATCCCGTCTGCCTTATAAACCAATTCCTTAGCATGTATATTCCTAATTTAATACTTAATGAGCTTGTCAAACCTATGTACGTTAAGTTACTGGGCTAGAAACCACACCTGATTTAAAAAACCAATATACCTCGACTCGATTTGCCTAATAAATTATTTGATAGAAAACTTATCAACCAGGCAAACTTGACAGTAGGGATGCATGCAAGGGCGTAGGCAGCGTGGAGCAGGTAGGAGCAGGTGCTCCTACCTAAAAATGCTTAATGAGTATGCAATTTGTGAAGGGGCTCCAAAAGATATTGAAAAAAACCCATTAAAATATAAGGAAAGTAAAAAAAAAAAAGTAAATGAAATTAAAATCGCAACTATACCTACCATACCAAACGAAAAGGACCAAGAGAGAACAAAAAAAACATTCAATTCAATAATTCAAGTTGGTTTTGTTCTATCCCGCTAGAGCGCAGTGAGAGCAGTCTGCGGTGTTCGAAAACCAGGGATGCCAGAAGGTATTTTCATAATTTCCCCAAACCTACCCCCCCCACCCCCACATTAAAAAAACCTTGGTAGGAAAGAACCTACCCCCTAAAACGTAGTGCTATAAACGGCTACTTTATAGCACCGCAAGCCGCAAGCGAACTTTTAACATAATATTGAGAAGTTAATTATGGAGAAAAGAGATAAAAAAAGAGCTTTTTTACAATGGCGCAGGCCGCAGGCGACCTTTTTACATATTTAACACTATAAAATGGAGGAAAGAGGTAAGAAAAGGGCTACTTTAAAGTGCCGCAGGAGAGATTTTTACTATTTTAGAAGTAGAAATAGTAGAATGTAGAAAATAATAATAATGAAAGGTTATGAAAATATGAAAGATTAACATTACAGCGCCGCAGGGCCCGCCCCGCAGGCGAAGTTTTGATAAACTAAGCAGTAGAATATGGAGAAAAGATAACCACAAAAAACTACCGTTAAAAAAAGGGCCAAGTTCCAGAACTCCTATCCAAAAAGGTTTCACCAATGAATGCAGTGATATCTTGTTTGCGGCCAAGTTATCTTGGTACTAAATTATTTATTTAAAACCCGTTTTCTGAGTTCCTCATTTTGTATGTTTTTAACTGCAAACTATCCTCTAACTTGGACAGTGTCGCTCCTTGTGATGGTTATATTGATATTCTGTACCAATACATATAGTCGTAATATTTCATACAACCGATGGCATAAAACTGGCCAAGATAGACGATAGTTTGCAGTTAAAAACATACAAAATGAGGAACTCAGAAAACGGGTTTTAATAAAATAAATAATTTAGTACCAAAATAACTTGGCCGCAAACAAGATATCACTACATTCATTGGCGAAACCTTTTTGGATAGGAGTTCTGGAACTTGGCCCTTTTTTTAACGGTAGTTTTTTTGTGGGATATCATTACTTTTTGTAAATGGTTTGTTTCACAGCACGTTTCATTACTTTTTATTAATTTTTTTTAGGATTCTTCACTTTAATATGCTCCCTAAAACAACACCGTTTAACAGCAGAAATAGTGCGAAAGTGTCGGTTTTCAGATTTTTCCCTGTATTTTTACAGTAAACCCTAGCACCATGCAAAATTTCAGCTTTCTAGGTAGTCAGGAAGTACTTCATAATTTAGATCCATAATCGATTATATATTTCCTCCCTAAAACGACACCGTTTAACAGCATGATAAAAGCGAAAGTTTTGGTTTTCAGATTTTTCCCTGTACTTTTACAATAAACCCTACCATCATGCAAAATTTCAGCTTTCTAGGTAGTCAGGAAGTGCCTCATAATTTTGATGATCTGTCAGTCAGTCAGTGAGTCAGTATCAAAATCGCAAATTTCAAAATTACATTCCTCTGAAAGTTTTTTGCATAGAGTCTTTAAATTTTCAATGTCTTTTTAATGATATTAGGACAATCTCTGTTCAAATTTCATATCTCTATGATCAGTTGAACCGAAGATATGATCGGTTCGTGTAAAAAGATACACTGCCGTGCTTGCTGGAACTTGGCCTGGCGCACTGCCGTGCGCTCAGATATAAAAAAAGGTTGGGTAAGTCTGCCCTAGGTTACAAGTCCCATCTCTTCCTCTGAGGAATTTCCCCAATATACGGCTTTAAATTTTTTTTCCCCAAAGTGGGAAAAAACCCAACCCAATAGTCCCATCTCTTCCTCTGAGGAATTTCCCCAATATACGGCTTTAAATTTTTTTTCCCCAAATTGGGAAAAAACCCAACCCAATAGTTATAAAATATCAGGTATACCTTCTTTATACTAAACTTTTTTTTTCGGAGTTGCTGGACACCCCCCCCCTGCTCCGGACGGAAACTGCCCCTACCTAACGCAAATGCTGCCTACGCCCTTGGATGCATGTGCCAAGTTTCGATGCAAATATTGTAGCATCAACATAAAGATCGGATGAGTTTCAATAAATCAGACCAAATGCAGTGACTTTGTTTAAGTATAATACTGATATTTTCTCGACTCATATTTGAACACACCGGCAACTTCTTTCAGTGTTTAAAGAAAAAAATCAAATAAAAAATACAATTATAATAAATTAAAATTCAAACTCCACCGACACACAGTACAAACGAGAAAGAATTTAAATTTGAAAAGCATAAAAAATAATAATATGTTGGAACAAAATGGCGGTGACGGTCTGAAGTATGGCGGGTCTGGTATACAATGAGCTTGCAATAGAACCGGTCCAATACAGAACATTGTTTGATCTTTCTCAGGCGCGGCCACCAGTAGAAGATCGGGGAGAGGAAGGTTTTCTCAGTAGTATTACTTCAGGAGGAATTTGAAAACCCGGAGTGAAAACTCAGTAGTATTACTTCAGGAGGAATTTGAAAACCCGGAGTGAAAACTCAGTAGTATTACTTCAGGAGGAATTTGAAACCCCGGAGTGAAAACTCAGTAGTATTACTTCAGGAGGAATTTGAAACCCCGGAATGAAAACTCAGTAGAGCCAGCGTCGATGGCATGTTGAATACACCGGTTCCCTTCAGAACACCGAAGTTAAGCGACATCCAGCGAGGTTAAGACTTGGATGGGTGACCATTCAAATTCTAATTCTCGTGACGCTGGCTTTTCCCGGCCCCACTCAGGCTGGGTGAGGTCAAAGTGAGTAGCAGGTTTGTGAGTTTCCTGCGAATGGAGGGTAAAACCCCCGTCGTGATATGACCATGGCAGTTAAAAGCGACGTTAAACCCCACTTAAAAAAAAACTCAGTAGTCTTACTTCAGGAGGAATTTGAAACCCCGGAGTGAAAACTCAGTAGTCTTACTTCAGTGGGGTTGAAATCCCGGAGTGAAAACTCAGTAGTATTACTTCAGGAGGAATTTGAAAACCCGGAGTGAAAACTCAGTAGTCTTACTTAAGGAGGAATTTGAAAACCCGGAGTGAAAACTCAGTAGTACAGGGTGGCGCCGCTGGTTCTCGTGTTTTTGAAACGGGTAGTACGGCCGAACGGAGGGGATGACGGGGTCGACGACCAACTCCTCCTCAAGGGTAGGACGGGCAGTTTCAATAACAATGCCGACCTGGTCCGTGGAGCATCGTGTTTTCGCTGTAGAGCAATTTTTGCAAAATAACGAATCTATCGTTGCAGTCTCGCGCGCTTTCCGCCGCCATTTCAACATCCCACATCGTGGTGATATTCCCTATCGTGATTCGATTTTGGAGTGGGTACGAAAATTTCGTGAAACGGGGGTTCATGTGCACCGACTTGGAACAAGACTCAACCTCGAACAACAAGAACACCGGAGAATGTGGAACGTGTTAGGCTTGACTCCAAGAATGCATCGCCTAAGAAGGAAGTCATTTGATGGACATCATTTTTCATAATTGAATATTTTTCTTTTCTCAAATAAAATGCCCTTGTTACTGAACATTTTAAAATTTATTTCAACCCGATACCTTCAACATTGACGATTTGACGACTGTTTCAAATTCACGAGGCATAGCTGCGCCACCCTGTATTACTTCAGTGGGGTTGAAATCCCGGAGTGAAAACTCAGTAGCCTTACTTCATTGGGATTGAAATCCCGGAGTGAAAACTCAGTAGCCTTACTTCAGTGGGGTTGAAATCCTGGAGTGAAAACTCAGTACTCTTACTTCAGTGGGGTTGAAATCCCTGAGTGAAAACTCAGTGATCTTACTTCAGTTGGGTTGAAATCCCGGAGTATAATAATTCCGTGTCCGTGAGATAGGTATTGATACCTAAACCACGGTGGTGAGAGGATTATATGGACGCCCAGATCCAATGTCTAGGCTCCTTTCATGTCCATTGATTCTATTTGGTTTTAACGTTCTGACTTGAGGTAGACAGGACGGGGGTTTTACCCTCCATTCGCTGGGAATCGTACCAGCTACCCACATTAACCTCACCCAGCCTGGGTAGGGCCGGAATTTCCAGCCTCACATGTTCAGAGGGAACAGAATTTTCTGTGCGAAAAGTCTGCTCCAACCGGGAATCGAACTCAGGATCTCTGGACTACGGGCAGTAGTCACAACCGTTACGCCACGGAGGCTGGAGTGAAAATCCCGGAGTGAAAACTCAGTACTCTTACTTCAGTGGGGTTGAAATCCCTGAGTGAAAACTCAGTGATCTTACTTCAGTGGGGTTGAAATCCCGGAGTGAAAACTCAGTAGTCTTACTTCAGTGGGGTTGAAATCCCGGAGTGAAAAATAATCTTTCCCGATGAACCTTAATGACATTTAATTCACTTCGACTCATTTTTTGTGCATCTAAATCTTGGAAAATGATATCTGCTGGTAGGTGTGAATGTACAAAAACATCTTCCAAAATTTCTGTCCATGGCATATACATTCTGTTGGATTTTACAAAAAAAAAACCCCCCAGGATATAAAGACATAATCCACCACCAAGCAACAAAATATCTTATTTGCATTGAAAATCCTGCTTACTCATCCCAAATCCTGCTTACTTTAACATCAGGATATAACATCCTGATCCTTCTTATGTCATATAAAGCCATGCCTGGAATCTATTTGAAATATCATTACCGAGTTGCCAAGCTCCTTTCTGGCTCTTGTATACCTAACCACGTACTTATAATACTCGTATATGCATATACGAGTATACGTATATAATCTCAATGTACTTCTTATAGATCTCTAGAAACAAGCAAGTTAGACACACTTGAAAGTATAAAAAATGTCTGAAGTCATGGCAAGCAATAGAAGCCAGAGACCAACCATTCAGCGGCTTAGAGAAGCCAGGCTCGCACAGGATTGTCTGTCGCTTTACCTACACTAGAAGATTTTGGTACATTCTGAGATTCTATACGTACGTACAATACGTACATTTTACTACTTTAGTAAATGGATAGATATTAGGTACTGTACCATGTACGAGTATACTAATGTACTTGGTCATGGGTCATGGCCGATTCTCTAGAGCTAAATACATACCTCACCACACTAACGATAAGGAAGTTTTTGGCCTAATATGGGTATCAGAATCAAACAGTAGAACTATTCGACATAGTTGAAATAAAAATGGTTAAAGCAACATGACTTCCTGTGACGTATTGATAGAGAGAAAAGGCTAACCATCATCCATGATTTGTTTCTCAATAGTTGCTTTTGATTCTACTTTTTTATCAGCAATTGGTTCTCTTATTAATATAGGTACGGTCATTGTCTGGCCTGATTGTTCACCATTAGGCTAGAAAACCGAGTCAATCGTTAGATACGAGTACAATCCGCCTCTTTGCTCCCAGACATATTAGG
>CM044955.1:38117049-38152765 GCA_024516035.1 Bactericera cockerelli | reverse complement strand
AAATATGCATGAAATTTTAGAAATTTTATTTTCATAATAATTGGTTCCCACGACTGTGTTACACAATGTCCATTTCGTGGAAGAAATATATCACTATTAATTTTAGATTTAATTAAATATACACGGTGGTCAAAAAGTCCAACGAGGATTTTTTTTTCTTTTCATTTTTTGGGTCTATCAAGAAATTTACATGATATCCCAAAAGTAGTGACTCAGATTATTTCATACTAGCGGGTTATTCCCGCCGCGCGCCACTTCGCCAGCCCATCGGACACACACACACACACCACAACATACATACACACACACACATCACAACATACATACACACACACACACCACAACATACATACACACACACACCACAACATACATACACAGTTACACACACACACCACAACATACATACACAGTTACACACACAACAACAACATACAATGACTGAGTGAGTGTTAACTTTCGTATTTATATATATGTATATAGATTCGTTCTGCAATCTCATCTTAAATGTGAGGGAGCGAAAAATGAAGAGAAAGAGATCATGGTAAGAGAAAGAGATAGCTGAAGAAGAAAGAAACAAAGAAGAGCATTGCCATCATACAATGAGTGAGTGACTGAGTGAGTGTTAACTTTCGTATTTATATATATGGATATAGATTCGTTCTGCAATCTCATCTTAAATGTGAGGGAGCGAAAAATGGAGAGAAAGAGATAGCTGAAGAAGAAAGAAAGAAAGAAGAGCATTGCCATCATGAGAAAGAAGCCCTGATAACAAGTTCTGGAAATAATAAAATTCTAGGAAGCAACATAAAGGAGAGGAGAAGACTGAGGGATGCTGAGGGACGAGGCGGGGAAAAGTTCATGTAATATTACCAAGAAGAAGCTTTAAACGAAACATTTGTAACACGAAGCAACAGAATTAACAATAATAAAATCATTTTTCAAGTCTTATACGTAATCTGTTGAGGAAAGGAAAGGTCTTTGTATTATTAAGGTCATTAACTCTCCCTGGCCTCTCAGACCACCTCTGTGTGATGGTCCAGGAGCCGATTTTCCTGACAGCTCAAGTGGCTCCTAAAGCCAAGAGATTTCACGAGTCACACTTAGTCAAAGGGCTAGACCATTGGCCTAAAGGCTAAATGTTTAATGCCAACATATGTCTCAGTAATTTAAATGTAACAGCTCTTTCTAACGATTTAAATGGACCTATGACTTGCATAATGATTAGTAAAATAAATTTTAAATACATTTAAGGTCAAATCATTAAAGAATGAAGTAATATAAAAGAAAACTTAATTTTTTTCAACCTTTAATACATAAATGTAAGTGGATGTTCTGGGAGTAGTTTTTTTATAGTAATTATCATAATGATTCAAATGGAAGCACGCTACAATTTTTTTTTTTGCTTTCTTTAAAGTGGCAGGGTTCTCACATGTGAGCTATTCCACTCAACCACTATAGGTATTTAAAATCTCTATAGGTATTTAAAATAACACATCAATACTTCCAATTTCTTATAGGTTTTATAATACTTTATTTATATAATAAATTATACTTTATTAAATTTATAAATCTCACATTTAGACCAAAGAAGGGTCCTAAAATTGGGCGCCGCAAACCACTAGATCGAGAAGGTTACTTCTGGATCTAAATTTAAGAAGCAAGAGCAAATGAACTTGATTGGATACCATGACTCTAGCCAGAGGTCTGACTAGATTTGTTTTACACTACTTAGAAGTCTAGAACGCGCGGGGACCTTGACAAAGCTACATCTTATGGTACTTAGCTATGGAACTCTAGATTTATATATCAAATAAGCAAGAAAGTACCACTATACTACAGACTACAGGGTGACCAGAAAGAAACCGCACACAATCTTCAGATATATAAAAAAAGAGCACTACCAGTGTCTCAAAAAGTCCATTTCACACTTTCCCTAGAAAAATTTCAAGGTTAGATATTTGTGACCAACTCATCCAATCTTCATTATAACTAGCTGAGAATATGCCTGTTAAGTGTAAACAAAATCTATATTCAGACCAGAATTCGAGTTGGAGTTTCAACCAATCGAAGCGCACTATAGCCCGACTTGAAGGCAGTCTAGTTTATTTTAAATTTAATCCTGTATTATAATTCGGTCCCAAAAGAAAGAGGAGCTTGAGGCACACTGGTACGCAATGTACGCATCTATGAAACCATGTTAGTAGTATTCAAAATTTCAAGTTGGAAAAAATGAGGTGATTTCATTTGGTCTATTCTGTATACTTATCAAGAGCTTTCAATTTCATTATTTAATAAGAATGGACACTTCAACTGCCTAGTGAGATAAACTACCTACTGCACAAATCTCCAAGTAGACTGTGGACCTCTCTACACAAGGGCATAGCTATAGCCTCAGGGGGGACACTAACTACAAGTCTAGGTGGCGTTTCACAGAAGTTGTTTGTAGTTTGATTGTACTAATAATTATTACAGGGTAGTACATGATGATTAAGTTTGGTATTGTAGTAAATTTCTCATTGTGTTCTGTTGACCCTCTTGACTCCTAAAACCATCTAGGTATTCTAGGTCCTAGGAGTACTGAGTAGCTATGTGCTACTTAGTAAACTGTTGGCATAATGGGACTACCTGTCTTGCGCTGACAGTCTAAATAAAGCACTACTTATACTTATACTTATCAGTTTCCAAATGGAAAGTGAGTTCTTCTTTATAATGAGATTTAATTATTGTATTTTTACGACAAAAAGTTTACACATTATTTAAAGTGAAACAGTTTTGTGTACGTGACCCTGAACAGGGGAAGTGGAAGTGTTGAACTGAAGTGAAGAATCGCTTCCTGCTAGAAAGTCTTAATGATCTTGAGCTTGGGAGCCTTGAGATTGCAACAATGTTATACAGAGCAAGATTCATTATCTATCCTTGAGTCTGAGGTGTCATTGGCTTAACACTATAATAGCAAACAGTAATATTTCCTTTGACATATATTAAAGCTTGTAGTATATGTAGGTACATATGTTTTTAATTTCACTTTATACAGTATGATTCAGAAAAGGTGGCCACCCCCTCGTAACTTTTGAACGCAACGGAATTTCTCAATTTTATTTTGTAAAGTTGTAAGTATAGGAAGTGCCCTATGGCGCATCATGTGGCCGTACTTATTTTAGGTCCCGGACCGCCTTCCGGCCATATTTTTTCATTTTTCTCGCAAATTTTAAATGGAACGCTATATTTTTTATTCCTGCTAATTAAAGTGAAATTAGGTTGAGTATAATGAGCTTTTAAATTTTTCAAAAACCTTATCAGGGGCGGAGATGGTCGGGTTTTAGATTGCAAAATCTTTAATAGGTAATGTCAAAACAAAATATTTACGAGGTACCTCCCCCTTGAAGGTATTACCAATCTTTATACCTGATCTACTCGTATATGTAGTATGAGATAACTGACAAAGCATACAAAATAACCACAAAAATACAGATTACTCCTGTATTATTCATGAAAATATTGAAAATAAATAAGAAAACATGACAATAATTTGTCCTTTTAACCAGGACAGTTGGAGATTTCTTTTTAATTTTGTTATGGATACCTATCACTATCACTTGTTTTTGCTGTAGCCAAGCTGGAGGTGTGAATGATGTTCTACAGCCAACTTTTTTTCAAAGTTGGCGCGTCTTAAAACACATATTTTTATGTGCAATCAACCACGATGAGAACTGGACTTTTCCTTTATAATACCTTGGGAAACTGCTGGCTAGCCTGGCTTGTAAAGGTTGGCTAGTCAGTTCTCTGTTTTTATGTCTTTAGTAAGTTGTAGGAATACATATAGAAATAATTTCATAAATCAATATTAATTATTAATTTAGATAGTTAGGTAGGTAGGTAGGTACCTGTTACAAATTTGAGAGGGATATTGATCATAAATTTGGAAAAGCAATTCTACTCTTACATTATGAAGTTACCTATTGATAAGAAAACTGAAATGAATAATTATTTTATTTCAATGCAAATAAAAATGTGAGAGATACCTGAATAGGTAATAAAAAAACATATAATGTTGTATGTTGATATCAGGCATAATCGCATAATGGACAGTACATGTACAGACCTACATAATTTTATTTATTAATACCACGAAAACACAGATGTGAAGACAAGAAAAGCTAAGTTGCAAAAAAAAAGTCAGACCATAATAGTAATGAGATGTTAATTTTATGACCAAGTACCTCTTGATTTTAACTATGATTTTCTCAACTTGATAAGATTTTTGTCTACAAATTCTAAGTGAAAGGTAGTTATTTGAAAAGAAAAAAAATCTTACAAACAGATGAGGAGGAAATCATTGCTAAAATAAAGAGGTACTTGGTCATATAATTAATTAGATCTCAATACTTTTATGGTCTGATTTTTTTTTTTTTGATTTCACTTGGCCTTTTTTTCTTCACATTTTTTTTTTTTTTTAGAATCTCATTACTTGTTTCAAAGATCTACTGTCAGTAGAATTTTTATTATATTTCAAAATTTTGTTTAAAGGTTGGTCCAATAATATTTATTTATAACATTTGTATTATTATTTATTTATTATCATTTATTTAATTTTAAAATTTGGATATTTCTGAGCTGATATAGGTAACTACATAAGCATTTTGTTATTTTAAATATACCCATGATCACTTCCCTATTTGGTGTATCCTCAATAACCTACCCCAATGATAAATTATTGAAGATTTTAAATATTTTATATAGATCTGCAGGGTGTCCATAAAATCCTAGTCCAAACCCCGTATCTCGAAAACCACTGAGAATATTTAAAAAAGGCAAAAACTCCTACCTATCCCTTTATTTTTTGGGGATTGAGTTTTAGCAACAAAAATTTGCCTTCACACCCTGTCTCAGTCAGGCTGGGCATGGACCAACTTAAAATATCAAATTTAAATGATATGTTGTTTAAGAGCTCTCATTGAGAGAAGTTCATTGCAATAAATTTCAGTGAGCAACAACACACTATTCTTGAGATACAGGGATGGCCATCCTGACTATTATCCATATGTTGTGGACCTACACCTTACTCGTAAAACATAAGTATGGTATTGGTATAAGTAGGGCTGTGAGCTACAAAAGCTCTATGCCACCTGCAATTTGTGACATGCCCTGTCACTCTAAAAAAGATCAAAGCTATCAATGAAGCTTAATATTCCTTTAGGACTGATTTCAATAAATTCTTTAGGTGTTAGAATCAGCCTTGAAAAGTGTTACTGTTAAGCATGACAGTCTGCTCCACATTTTGGTGGGTAAAACCTCCATCCTGACTAAATAAAACCAGGACATTAAAACCAAATATATCAACTGGTGACAGTAAATCTATAGAAATTAGTGTGATAAATGGGGATTATCTTGTGCAACTCCAACCATACCAGTCTATAACAAAATGTAATGCTCACTATTATAATCCTCAAATCTCCCAAAAACTAAACACATTTTGATTGATTAATTTGAACAAAATAATCTAAAACATTGAGTGATGGTTGAAAAGGAGATTTGGGAAATATGAGAGTGAGAATTCTTTGTGGAATGAGGGCCTGTAGCGTGTTCCAGAAACTTTAATATCCAAATCCCCATTTTAACCATCACATAACACACTCAGAATGGGTATTGCATTCAAATTAACTAATCAGAGGACATTGAGTTGATGGTAGAGAGGGAAATTAGTAGATTCTGAGAGTAAGAGTGCTTTCTGGATTGAGGGCCTTGTATCAAAAAGTAGAGTGTTGATAACATTATAACAATAGACCTCAATAATCAGATCATAACAAAGCATTGTAAAGTAAGCACAATATATCAATACAAAATCTGATATGCAATTGAGCATTGATTACACATGGGTTACATGATTCAATAAATCACAACATATTGTCAGTGCACACAGAATTTGTAGGCTAACACCAAGTGAGACAGAATCCCTGCTAGAATGATAAGACTGTAGTCTATTGTTTATGCTACACTTTTGCACCAGCATAGTGCACTCTTCAGAACAATAGAGGGATTAAGAATAGGACAAAGTTACTCAGAACAAAGTCGCTGCAGCTTCTGTTGCTGAGCAATGAACAGTGATAGAAAAGGAAATAAACACTGACCAGAATGAGAGTTATCAGGGAGATCTTACTTTGCTAGTGGCATCTTTGACTTCCTTCATGATTTTTTCAAATTCTACAGTTTCTGCTGCTTGCTTCTGGTTGTGTAGAGCGATTTTCTCGCTAAATTTCCTTGGATTCGCTGCCATGGTTGTGTGTGTTTCCCGTGCAGTTGCAATTACAGAAACACTAAACACATGAAAAATAAAAATAACAATTAATATTTTAAATTGATAAAAAAAACACTTCACTACACCAAAATCGTAATAAAAAACATAATAATATCACTGTTCCAGTGACAGAAGTCTGAACTGAATAAATACTTGAAATCAACTAAAAAAGAAGTTCAATTTTCATTGGTGTAAACATGTGTTTTTTATCCACCATTTTGATTTTGATTGCATTATCAGCTGAACAGTTTTTAGTTTTAAAAACAGCCGTCAGGGTGCAGTACCAGACTGATAAGGAACATAGATATACAAAGTAGATATCTAACTCTAATCGGTGTGCGTTCGTTCAACACAAGTTCATACAGCATAATAATCGAAATCGATTATGTTGTGCGACCGTTATGCTGAGTGAATTTGTGTTGAAAGAACATTATGTCCTGCGAAATTGTGTTGTACGAACGTTTGAAATGGTTAAAATCCATGAAACTCTTTCCATTTCCCCACCCAGAGCTCAAAAGTTTCCCTTCAGAAGAGAATAGAGAAATTTTATCTATGAAATAGGGAATTTTTCACCGTGGAATAATGGAATAACCTTAACTCAATTAACTCAACCTTACTCAATTATTATTTTTTACTTTTCTAGTTATCTTTTTTGCAGTTAAGAGGAGTGTATTATTAAAATACAGTGAACAAACAATCAAAGGATTGGAAATTTATTTAAAAAAATAATATTAATGTAATAAGAAAAGTTTTATTTGAACGACAACAAGCATCGACAGCTGTACTAGTGTACTCACATTACTGAAGTCCACAAGGTTGAACTATGGAAACTAGAGTGTCACTAGCCTTTGATTGAATCTATTGTAATCTATAGATATGGGGATATGAAAAGAATATTGACTGCCACTGTGGACAGGTGCAGACAAATGAACATCTCCTTGTCTGTAATCAATTGGATGAACCCTGTACCCAACAAGATCTAACCCTGGCCAATCTAAGATATGAAAGATATGTTGTTCCGGACATGAAAAGTAAAGTAAGTAATGTAATAAGCATGAATGGTTTTATGATCATCACTATTGTGAGACAGCAAGCCTGTCTAGTTAAAAGCTTGTTTATCCCAAAAAATTTCAGTTCTTTTCTTTGCCACTACTATATCATTGTGCTATTTGTGCTTGTATCACTATATGAAATTTGTGTCATCTGACCCTCATCTTTTCTCTGGTGTTAGCCCTGCAAGACAAAACAGCTCCTATGTACTTCTCTTATATTTCCTTTGATTGAATACTGGAGCTGCTATGTCAAACATCAAAGGGAATTTACTTCAAACATTTCAGAATGCTTGTGTTGTGTTTCACTCATTTGATCATGTTTTAGCTAAATGAAAAAATCTTCAATGGTTACGAATTGATAAGAGATTAAAACATCTGAGATTGGGCTTACTGTGGAGAATTTTGAATGAGGCTTCACCTCCATATCTTCACTCATCATTTCATACACTCTTCATTCCACAGTCATAATACTCACTTCACTTATCTCTCTATTCCACCTCACAATACAGTAGAACCTTCATTATCTGAGGATTAATGTCTACTAGGGGTATGCCCGTATGCTGGATAGTCGAGGTCCTATATAAAAGTCTGGATAATTGAGAGGACCCTAAAAAACCAAATAATAAAGAAGAATTTTGATTTTGTGTAAAAGCAGATGTATTTTGATATATTTTATTATAACAAGAAATTTTGTCCCCTCCTAGTTTCTTATTAGTCTTCAATGTCTTTTCACACATCAACAGGTCATTGATAGGTTGTCCGGTAGATCTTGCTTGCAAAAACCACTTGAAAACTGCCTGATCCAAGGAATCATAAGAAGAAGTCTTCATGCATGTATGCTTGGAGCTCTGATTATCAGTAGCAGCGTTGCTATGCACCTATTCAATAACAGCGTGTTTTTTTTTTAATCTGGATAATCAAGTATCCGCATGGTTGAGGACGGGATAATCAAGGTTCTACTGTACTAACCATATGGGGAATAGTTTTACTGTTAATGCTATAAGATCATGGAATCAATTGCCTGATGAACTATGGAGAATCAAGTTTCTCATAGAAACATTTCTTGGAAAATATAAATTAATTTTAATCTTTTTTTTAACATGTTGTTTCTATGTATTTTTATTTATTTAGCTTCTTTTTACTTTCCTTATCCTATAATAAGGAAAGTATTGTATTCGTCTAAAATTGTCTGTGTGTGTGTGTCTGTGTGTGTGTGAACAGGATATCTCAAGAACGGTAAGAGCTAGAGACTTGAAATTTGGTATGGTAATTAATTTTATACACCAGACGAACCATGAAACTTTTGGTTGAAATCGGCCGCATTCTGCGGCCGCAGGGCCGCAAATATTGGCCGCAAGCACCGCTTCTTTGAATTGGTTAAAGATACAAAAAAAGTTAGAGAACAACATTTTCTCAAATTAAAAAAATAAAAGGGGTTCACTCTGATCATTTTTTTGATATCTTTAACTTTTTGGAAACCGGCCCCAATTTACCGGTATTGTAGGGGGACCTGATTGGACTAACTTTTTTATTATTCATCCTAGATGGGGTTGTGACATATCAAATTAAATGATTTTGAAGTGCTGATCACGAATTTGGCATTGATTTTTAGATATCTGTTACCGTTCAGTCACCAGTGGCGGAATTCGACTCCTTTTTGGGAGATAAGGAAAGTCGTGTGATGTTTACACCAGATTTTTTATATTATTATTGAAATATCTAGATAGGGAACTCCAAGGGTAGGGTGGAAGAGATTGGCATAGGCAATAACCCCTCCCTTTAGTTAGGACACATGTTTATATATTTTTTTCTGTTCTTTTCCCTTTTTATTGTATATTAGAGTGGATCAAAAAATCATTTTATTTTATTTAATTAACGCTATACCTCGGAAAAGTTGTGGCTGTTCAAGGTAAGACTTGTGAGCTAAAAAAATTTTGGACCACGTCTTCCGGTCGCGCAAAGGCTTTCTTTCAAAATGGCGAAAATCAAAAAAAAAAAAAATAATAATAATAAGAAATTAAAAAAAAAAATGTAAAAAAATTGATAGGTAATCAATTTTTTTTGGTTTGCTATAGAATATACTAGTTATAAAAAGACTAGTATAAAGAGTTCAAAAAAACACCAATGAAAACACCTTTACCAGTCGCGCAAAGGCCTTGAAATTTGTGAATTTCACGAAAATTCACTATAATTTGCCCTTTTTCAAGGAATTGAAAAATATAGGTAATTTTTTTTTAATCTGACTCCCCATAGAAATTATTACTTGCATGAAGGTCCGAAGAATCCGCAGAGACCAAAAAAAAATATAATCGGACCAACCCTTCCGGTTGTGCAAAGGCCTTGAATAGTTATCCTCTAAATCTATGTACCTACTTACTTTATGTATATCATTCAGACCAGCTTAAAAATTGACACAGAACTCACGAAGAAAAGTTATAGGTACGAGTATACGACGAATTCCATCCAGACCCTACCCGTATCTCAGTAGTCAAGACGTCTACTGGTAATCCAGAGGTCGCGGGTTCGAAAGGTGACCGGTAAAGGCGGTTTCATTGGTGTTTTTTTTTAAACTCTTTATACTAGTCTGGTCTTTTTATAACTAGTATATGCTATAGCAAACCAAAAAATCGATTATAATTTTTTTTACATTTTTTTAAATTTTCTTTTTTTTTTGGATTTTCGTCATTTTGAAAGCCTTTGCGCGACCGGAAGACGTGGTCCAAAAAGTTTTTTTGCTCGAAAGTCTTATCTCGATAAGCCACTACTTTTCCGGGGTATAGCGTTAATTAAATAAAATAAAATGATTTATTGACCCACTCTATTATATACATTATTTTTTTCCTTTCCATTATTGTTTCCATTATTTGATTCTTATAATAATTATTTGTACTGTACATACCTAATTATGTCTATGTATATCCAATAAAGTGTTTAATAATATTAATTATCTATCTTTTTGCTTTCAGAGACTTGCCGTGCAGATCTTTAAGTGACTTCCACTGCCTCTGGACATCTGGCTTTTCTGCTGCCTCAGGCCATCCGTCTCTTCTGTTGCCTCCGGCTATCTGGCTCTTCAGCTGCCTCCGGCTTTTCTCCTGCCTGCCTGTATTATTATTCATTTATTTATTTACACGCTGATTAAGATTGTCTAGGCAACCATGTTTCATGTCAACCCACTTCTAAACAATGTAAACTTAATTATTACAATAAAAGAAAAAAAAAAAAAAAAATGAAATTCTGATGTTCTCTATTTCCCAGACAAAACAAATAGCCACCACTTATAGCTTGTAAAAATACAGCTGTTGCATTTTTGTATTCAACGTTTCATAGGTGGAGAAAATAACCTGGTTCCCAACTTCATTTGTCTGTCACTGTTAATGTCAATTTTACAGTTACCAGAGCAGCCGGAAAGATAAAATGGCCAAGCAGTGGTTCTTAACATTTTTAGCATCGCGGCACACTTAGCATGAAGATCAAAGATATTGGACTTAGCCGCAGACAAAATTTTGAAGATGTTTATAAAAAGAAAGAGATTTTGTATTGAACCCAACTAATATTGAGGGCTTTTTTTATCTTCAGAAATTTTATAGCACATCAGCATTATAGGATGGGAATCACTGTGCTTACTTTATTAAGTAGTCACTGTGGCCGAGTGGAGTAGGCTAGCAAGCAGGGTGACCTGGGTTCGATTCCCGGCAGCGCAGAAATTTTCTGCGTGGATGTCCGGGGTCCACTCATACCTCATGAGGAATAAGCGACCTCACTAGAGACGAGGTTCTGTTTTAACTTGGGTACTGGACGATTTGGCTTTCGTTTGTCTGTCTGTTAAGCGATAGCACCCGACCGGATTCTTCAAAATTGTTATCAGTATGTATACATGTTCATTGGGGTCTTAGAATTTTACCTATTGTTTTTAGGCCGGCTAGGAAGGAACACTCGACCGCAGCGCAGGCTCCTACCTAGTAGAGACAGACCTCAACTCAACCAGGAAAAATCTATCCTGCTTGGTAGAATACCTCGATACTGGGCAAGCTAAAGACGACTCTAGGCGGGAACCTCAATTATCCATCACTATACCTCCTAACCTCCATTCGTCACACCAGAAAGCCTTAAGTCTGGACGGCAGTCCATAACTTCGGCTATGCCTTTGATGACTTTTTGAAATAGTGTGATCGGTTAAGGGGGAGGGTGGTCGACAAGAGTCAGATTTTGCCCATCTCACCCATCTGTTACCGTTTCGGCTGTAGAAACATTTTACGCCTGAACCTTCGACTCTCACCCGAAATACGGACAAATGTCACTCGAGTTGACATTACTTACTTGTAAATTAGGGACGGGTTCTAAAAAGCTCGAGATATACAGAGTGTCCCACCAAAGTTGGACACCTCAAATTACCCGGCCCATGAAAGAGTTTTTGAAAAATAAAAAATTCAAGGGTACATGTTTCAATCATGCGGTTTCAGTCATGAATTTTTTTTTTTATACAGGGTGGTTCGAAAGTCAAAAATTGAGGTGTCAACTTTCGATTTTTAAATGAATCGACCTGAATTTTATTTGATAACTAGCGGGTTACACCCGCCGCTTCGCCAGCCCATCAAACACACACAACGCACACACACACCCACCCACACACACACATCCACACACACACATCCACACACACCCACACACACGCACACACACCCACACACACGCACACACACACACACATACCACACACACACACACCCACACACACACACACACACACACAACACACACACACACACACACACACACCACACACACACACACCACACACACACACACCACACACACACACCACACACACACACCCCACACCACACACACACACACACACACACACACACACACCATACAACACACACACACACACACACCACACACACACACACACACCACACACACCACACCCACACACACACACCACACACACCACCACACACACACACACACACACACACACACACACCACACAACACACACACACACACACACACCACACACACACACACACACACACACACACACACACACCACACAACACACACACCACACACACACCACACACACACACACACCACACACACACACAACACACACCCCACACATACCACACACACACACACACACACACACCACACACACACACACACACACAAAATGTCATTTAGGTTTGAAAAAAAACCTGAATATTTTTTGTCGCCCATCTATTTTCTGGCCTTCCCCGGCGTAGCTCAAGAATGGCTCATCAGAATTTCGCGATCAATATGTCAAATGAAAGCCTAAACCCTTGCCTAAAACTTTCTCGCTCTGAGTTGATAGGTCGTCACTTCAAATTTCGAGAAAAAATGTCATTTAGGTCAAAAAACGTGAATATTTTACATGTTACCCATCCATTTTTTTACCTTACCCGGCGTAGCTCAAGAACGGCTCATCAGAAATTCGCGATCGATATGTCAATTGAAAGCTCAAGCCCTTGCCTAAAACTTTCTCGCTTTGAGTTGATAGGTCGTCGCGACAAATTTCGAGAAAAAATGTCATTTATGTCAAAAAACGTGCATTTTTTTTGCGTCACCTATCCATTTTTATCCTTACTCATTGTAGCTTAACCTCAGGGAGATATAATCTAGCCTAGAAGAATTTCCTGATCCAAGCGGACCTATGTGCAAAATTTCAGGTTTCTCGGTCAAACGGTGTGGATTTGTATAAAGAACATACATACATACACACACACACACATACATACAGACAGCTTTTTTTTATAGATATAGATTCAACTTCTAAATGGTTTCTGAGTACTTTTTTGAACTAAAATATTACATACAGGGTAGGTTTTTTGACCATTTTACTTCCAAGAAATTTCTAATATTAGAAATCGGAGAAGTATTACTGTGTTCGTTTTTGTAAAAAAAAAAAATATTTTTTGCTCCGATTTCTGGACGTTTCATAACCTCCTGAGCAACTTTGGTTTTGTGTCCGTCTGTCGATCTGTTAAAAATATTCCTTGTAACGCGCAAATCTCAGAAACTACTGAACGGATTTTGATGAAATTTTGCACACATATAGGAGACGTTCTGTAGATGGTCCCATTTAAAACAAATTTGAAGAAAATCGGTTAAGCGGTTTGGTGATACAAGTGATTTAGTAGAAAATCTCAAAATTGGCACGTGGTCGTGTATACAATGTGAAACAATCACGAGGAAGTATTGTGTCCATGATTGGCAGTGTTTTTTTTTTTTTTTTTCTAAATCTCGAATAATGATTTCGTTTAACAAGAATAGAAAGTGTTTGTGTAATGAAAACACGCATTTTCAATTGTCAGCAAAAATTTTCATACAGGGTGTAAAATAATTTTCCTTGGTTTTTTTTTTTAAACCGAGTTTATTTTACAAAAACTCTTTCAGGGTCCGAGTAATTTGAGGTGTCCAACTTTGGTGGGACACCCTGTATATACATATATCTATTTATAAAATGCTTGAAGGTAACCTCTGTCATTTTTTTACTTTCCTTATCTTATAATAATAATTTAAATAAATGTGTATAATAAAAGAGCAGAATTATAGGACTTTTTCGTATCCGGTATAATCCTTATCTTATTTCTGCTTATAATTTCGCCTCTCTACGCTGCTCATATTAAAGCAGCTACTCATGTTTCCTCACGAGGTATGATTGGACCCCGGACATGCAAGTACAGACCCGAAAAAATCCAGCCCTGCTGGAGATCGAACCCAGGTCACCGTGCACGCTGCACGCAAGCCAAGAGCGGTAACCCACTGGACAACCGTGACTACCCTTATCTTACAGAAAGGACAATTTTTGCATATTTGTAGACTTCTTTTAGGAAGAGGATGTAAAGAAAAGACCCAATAAAGGAAAGAAAAGACCCAATTTACCCGTCTTTCAAAAATTATTCCACGAAATCAATTCAAAACCAAAACCACTTTAATATGCTCTGAATTTCTAATGGGTTATTCAATCATTCTTTCTCCTTATCATTCTCTCTTTCGCTCACTTACTCTCTGTCAGGTCGTCTTTTTAATTTTCTCTCTCTCGCACACACATAAAATTTAAAAACTCAAATTTTCTCTTTCTCAGGGTCGGACTTAAGTCCTGTAGCCCTAGCGTCAAGGGTACTTTGAATAAACCAGTACTCGTTTTGTCTCTAAAGTTAAGCAACGTGCAGCGAGGTTAGGACATGGGTGAGTGACCATTCAATTTAGAACCCTCCTGATATTGGCTATTCCCGACCTCACTGAAGCTGGGTGAAGTTAATTTGCATTGCTGGTTTGTGAGTTTCAAGCGAATGGAGGGTGAACCCCCGTGTGATATGACCATGCAGTTGAAAGCCATATTAAACTCAAATTTAAAAAAAAAGATCCTGAAATTAAGCAATGAAGTTAAAAAAAAGTCCAAGACTTGGATAAGTCACCATTCGAATTCAAATGCTCGTGTTGCTGACTATTCCCGCCCCACAGTAGTCACCGTGGCCGAGTGAGTTAGCGCGCTAGGCATTGCACGCACGGTGATCTGGGTTCAATCCCCAGCGGAGCAGGATTTTAGCTGCTTTAATGTTAGCAGCGACCAGTGGCAGGATTATAGGCAAAAATAAGATATTGGGTTATTAAAGATATGGAAAAGTCCTATAATTCTGCGCTACCCACTAAAATTGTGATTTAATAACATAAAGAAACACATTATTATTATTCCCGCCCACTCAGACTGTGTGAGGTTTATTTGAATAGCTGTTTTGTGAATACCCCTTTATAAGTGCCGCACGCTACAGAAATGAATAATATTAATTTTATTTATTTTAACTGGGGTTTAATATCTATAATTTTGGGGTTCCATATCTTTAAGGTCGTTGCTCACAGTAAAGAAGCTACTTATTTTGCCTTACGAGGTATGAGTGAAAAAAATCCTGTCCTGCGGTGATCGAACTCAAGTCACCGTGCGTGCAAGTCTAGTGCGTTACCCACTCGGCCACGGTGACAAATGTATCCATCTCGATTTTAAACCCTTAAAATTAGTTAAATAATTAATAAAATAAACATGTTCCAGGTCTTATTAAGCTTTTGCGATATTTACTTTTAAAGGATTTTTAAAAAAAATCGTGGGATATTTTACTAGAGATTTGGGAAAAATCCCGTATGTCTACTTCCCCTACATCCATAGTCTATACAATGAAGTTTTTTTCGATTAATCGGTTATGCTGTGCGTTCATTGTGCTGTACGAACTTATGCTGTGTAACCGTTGTGTTGGATGTGATTGTGTTGTACGAACACGATTTTTAAAATATGAATTCGATTATCGATATTTTATGCTGAAAGACCATTATGCTGTGCGAACTTGTGTTGTGTGACGCCGCACCCTCTAATCAGTTTATGTGTTGAGAGCTGAGGCACCCCTTCAACTTGGCGGCCATTTTTCGTGAAGAATTTTTCACGTGAAATTTCGAAATTAACATGGGTTCTTAAGGAACATTTACAATTTTAAATTTATTCCATCTCTGAAGTTAGAAAGTCTTTTTAGTTGATTTTTTTTGTATTTTATTCCAAAGAATATTGTTGTTTCGTTTTTTGCATTCGGGTGCAAAAGCCGACCTTTATTTAAGTTTCTCTAATTATAGCTAGAGCGATATTTAGAGAAACTTAATTATGAAACTTAATAGTCGCTCTAACTATGGCCGTCAAGTTGAAGGGGTGCCTATAAAGTAGGTTTATATATGAACAAAATTGCTCATGCGGCCTAAACATTAATAAGTGTGTTAAATTACATTTAAGACCTTGATGCTTCTCTAGATTGGGCAAAAGAAAACTGGCTATTCAACACAGAAAAATGCGAACAAAGGACTTTTGTTAAAGGAAAAAATGCAAGATTCTATCACCAATATCATACATGATAAATTAATTATATGTTACGGTAAAAGTACATAATTGGTGATTGTGTACAATTACCGGTAATTGTATACCTACAATCACCAAAGTTACTGGTAAATGTACGAAATTATTCTCAATTATTTACTTTTACCGGTAATTGTATACAATAGCCAAGGACCAGCGGTAAAAGTAAGAAAATGAAATGATTAAAAACAAGAGGTTTTTTGCCTGAATCAATAACACGAAGCAAAATTTGAAGTTTGAAACATTTTCTTCGCTTGTTCTTTAAGGCCTTCCATAGCATAATTATGTCCGTTTAATTGCCACAGAATTTTGTCTCTTTGCAATTCCATTAGAAGCTGTTATACTTCTGGAATCAGATTGGGCTCATTCATTCACTTTTTCTGGATGGTTTTTCTGGAATATGTTCTAATAGAAGCTCATTTGCTTCATCCACTTCTGCTTCTTCATGTTCTACGGAATCAGGACCCGACTGGTTTTCTTCTATTTGTTCCACCAACTCTTGCGAATTTTCTTCAATTAAATTTTTTTCCAGAATATTATCAGGCAGTGTTGATATTTTCAAACCAATTTTGGCAGGAACCCCAAACACGGGCTGCACTTGATTCCACAATGGTAAGCTCGGTTATTGGCGAATTGTATGAATCGAAGACCCTCGACTACTTGTTTGTTTGGTTGTTTTTTTTGAGCTTGTCACCGAGCTCATCTGGCGATTGTATACAATTACCGGTTAAAGGAGGAAATAGAGGGTTTTTTAAGATTATTTTTTACTTTTACCAAAGACTCTGGTAAATGTATACAATTACCGGTAATTGTGTACAATTACCGAATTATGTACCTTTACCGTAACATATATATTATGTTAGGTAAAAAATTAAAAAGTAGACGAAAAAAAAAAAAAAAAAAAAAAAAAAAAAAAACAGGAGTAAAGTTTGAATCAAACGGTTAATTTTTTTTTTTTTTTAAGTGGGGTTTAACGTCGCTTTCAACTGCCATGGTCATATCACGACGGGGGTTTTACCCTCCATTCGCAGGAAACTCACAAACCTGCTACTCACATTGACCTCACCCAGCCTGAGTGGGGCCGGGAAAAGCCAGCGTCACGAGAATTAGAATTTGAATGGTCACCCATCCAAGTCTTAACCTCGCTGGATGTCGCTTAACTTCGGTGTTCTGAAGGGAACCGGTGTATTCAACATGCCATCGACGCTGGCAAAAAAAAACGGTTAATTTCATAAACTTATTATTACAAATTTGATAGGAGAATGTTCAAAGAGATTAGGATTAATAAAAAGAAATTGCGATTATGAAATATGAATTTACCTGTACCTACCTAATAAATTTGCTATATTAAAATTAAAGCTAGGTCTACCTATACATACATTCTATACAAGTAATACTACACGGGGATAAGGATAGGATAGGCTAATCTCAGAGGGTAGCTAGGTAGCTGTGTGTTAGATGTTGGGATTTGGGAATGTGGCTCTTCTCAACAGGTAACAGAATAGATCTCAGCACTACCAGCCGGTGTCGCCACCTGCCTGCAAACCTCTCTACTTATGCGTTACCTTGATAGCTATGAGGCACCTTTTAGTCCTCCTGTCCAAATGTGGCAAGTGAATTAGAAAATCTGGTGTAAACATTACAACTTTAGTAATAACTAGATACTCTAGATAGGCTCTTGTTTCGAGAACAGGAGCTTTTCATTTTATATTATAATATTATTATGGGTAATAATAATAATATAAGTATTATAACTATGTAAGTTTTTCAAGTTCCATGCACTTGCAATGTAGGTATTTGTATACAACTTTTGAACCTTGTAACTTTTCAACGCGATAGATTTTTTCAATTGTGTAAACATCCAAGGATAGGACTAAAATAAATGTATTATGGTCCGTCCTGTGGACATACTTATCTTTCGGCCCCTCCATATTTTTCCATTTTTAAATAATGCTTAATTTATATTCATCTTATTAATTAAAGCTTAAATTGGACCGATAATAATGATTATGTTTATAATGTTATTTTGCACTGAATGAAATCAAAAAAAAAAAAATCTTGTTGCCTATTGGGGCCTTAGATATGTCTTCATAAAAGTATTTGTCTTTTCACGACATTTTTGAGGTGAAATAATGGTCTTTTAAAATGACATTTTTGAGATGAAAGTCTTCTCTGCTGTAAACTGTAGGTATATTTCCATTTCATTCCAAACATTTCCATTTTAGCTTCCCCACTATTTGTGAAAGAAAAATTAATGCGTTTCGGTACTTTTACAGATAAACAATAGACTTAACCTATAAAAGAATTGAAAGCGAAAATTTTCTATATCCATTAATTTGGTTAACCAAACTGGAATAAGATTTTTCCTCTTCCAAAAGAAAACTAACTTTATTCCGGTTTGTTCATTTTATTTCAGTTGAATCCACTTTGGTTAGAATACGGCTGTGGTCCGATTGATCTTCTCAGAGAGCGAAAGGGATATAGGACCTGGGGAAGGTATTCTAGTTCAGAGGTTGGGGGTTCCCTCTATCCTCAGTCAGTCTTCAATTCAAGTCCTTATTTCTCAGAGGCTATTTCAGTCAGTTGGAACTGAAACTTCGACAGTATTGGAAATTAGTCACAACGTTAGGACGGTTAATTTACTACCTCTAAGACGTCGAAAGTTAGGTACCTACCTTTTCGCGCGCGGTTTTCCCGAACGCAGGCTATTATTAATATTAGCCTTCAGTGAAATGATAAGACCTGTTTTATATTTGTTTTATTAACTTTAATGTGTAGGTAATTAATTTACAATTCGTGTGTTCTGTTTGATTAGTGACATGTTATAATTTTTCGTGTTCTAATAAATTATTTTGGTGTGTTTTCTTTATCCGTCTTTTAGGCGAGGAGCCGAGGATTATACTTATACTAGATCTGAGATATAAAAGTAAGGTAGGTTAACAATTTATTACCTATAATTTACTATTTTTGTATTACATGTTTACATAGATTTTTACTGTGACCAAAACAACCAATACCTATGACTGAAATGAAGTGTTTTCTAATAATTGTGAACCCAGAATTTTTGGAAAATATTTCATGTGCGTATATTGTTCGAATGTTGGGTAGGTATTGTAATATTTTTGACTCGTGAGACTTAAATTTTACTGCTCGTGTGGAATTTGACCCTGCACAGTATACTAGACTTTTTGTTGATTCAGGATCTTCTGCTCTTTTTAATACCTAAAGCCCCGGGGTCATAGCAAGTCTGGTAAGATGTACATTCAAAAATATTTCGAAAGCCCACGACTTGGCTTTCGCCAAGTATTTTAGGTACTTCTATAGCGATTCCGTGTCTCTATTATAGTGGTATAGTCATACCTGGATTGAAGAGAAAAATCCGTTTCCTTGCGTTCTCTTATATCCAGATTATCCAGTTCTCTTATAGACAGATTGTCCAGGTTGGACTGTATATGTATAAGTAATTATATTACAGCGAAATTTATCCCTAAAAAAAGCGGCTGACTTAACTGCTCCTGTAATCCGGTGGCGTTGAAATAAAGTTCATGATCATGAATGAAGTAAAGTTTTTTTCTGTATTAGGTGTTATCCCCCAAAAATACACTTTGTGTGCAAAAGACGCCAAGAAAATTAGAATCCTTCAAATATAATTAATTACCTTAAAATATTTCTAAAAAGGAACTGATATCAAATGAATGCCAAGTTCTCCTAAACTGGAAATCATTTGCCCAGAAAGAAGTCTCAAGCACAGAAATCAAACTGAGGATTGGACATGACATTTCCCATTAATCTACGATTTACCAACGCTAAAAGTTAACATTAAAAATCTTGGCAAGTTTCAAAAATTAAAAAAATGCTTTCAACTTGCCAAGATTTTTAATGTTAACTTTTAGCGTTGGTAAATCGTAGATTAATGGGAAATGTCATGTCCAATCCTCAGTTTGATTTCTGTGCTTGAGAGTCTTGAGACTTCTTTCTGGGCAAATGATTTCCAGTTTAGGAGAACTTGGCATTCATTTGATATCAGTTCCTTTTTAGAAATATTTTAAGGTAATTAATTATATTTGAAGGATTCTAATTTTCTTGGCGTCTTTTGCACACGAAGTGTATTTTTGGGGGATATCAGATATTTTTGGTAGGTTACATTTTTTGCAATTTTCTATAACTTCACACGAGCACCAAGGTAGAACTAACTATATCCTTGGAAATATTGGTGTCTTAAACTTTTCCTTTCTCATCATCTCTATTCTTCGGTACAATATATCTAAAATATTGCACCTTTAATTTTTTCCTTTAAGCTTATTACACCGGGTTTCTTCTTTCTAGTTGTTCCTTAGGATTTTTGGTCCATGGTTGGCCTATCCTGCCAGTGGGTTACGGAAATTGAGTGATAATTTTTCCTCATGTATTAATGGGGAATCCGATAGTATGGATATTCAGGACAATCGGTTCTTATTTATTTTTTTATTTTTAATTTCGGCAAAATATTACCAAAGTGGGTAAGTCGTTCGAAAACGCATTACAAAACAACTAATTAAAAAGAGAATAAACTGGTGTGACACCACCACACTTTTCTTATCAGTTGAAAAGAAGTCAGCTTCTGCCACTAAAAGATTCGTGTGGTATATTATAAAATCAACTTCCATACCAAATTTTAAGTCTCTAGGTTGTACCGTTCTTGAGATATCTCGTTCACAGACAGGCGGACGCACGGACCGATGGACGAAAACAATTTTTATGGTATCCTGAGGCTATGATTCGTCCAGAAATGTGAAATACAGGGTAGACCAAATTTTCGACAATAAGGAATGTATATTATAGGATAAGGAAAGTAAAAAATTGCATGAATTCGGAAATCAAATACTTTTAAAAATTATGTACAGTGTACAGCTGTACACGCATGAAGCAAATTCTTTAAAATAGAAAGACTAGGTACACTCTCTTATGATTTATCAATATTGTTTTGAATATCACACGTTCACCCTAAATAACTCAACTATAGTATATCCCTTTCATTATGATAGCTATGACTGATTAAAATCGTAGGCAGGGTTGCCAAAACTGCAAAGACTACAGAAGTAAAGAATCTTAAGTGCAGGAAAGTGCATTGCACAATACTTCCTTGTACATTTTCTTTCAACCTTAAGGTTGATACAATATATATGTATCTACATATTATGTAGATTCAAACATTCAAAATCATAAATTTCTGATCGATAACCAAGTACCTAGGTAATAATATTATGTGATGCAGTACATATAGGTATGATGATTTTTATTGTGATTTTTATTATTAAAATACTAAATAATACCAGCATGATTTTGCGTGTATTTCCCCAACCATTGATTTTCACCGAAGTGATTCATTTGTATTTTTCCTAATAGGTTTGACTACTATTTTTTCATTTACCTATAAATTAATAATAAAACCAAACTACATTTTTTTTTTTTTTTTTTAATAAAAATAATACGTACAAAAATGATTTACCTACTCCATAAGAGGGATAAAGCTATTAGCCCAATCCTCATATCAAATACAAGTGAGAACTGACTGATCTACTGATCATAACCAGATTAATTATTTAGGTAGTAGGTAGCTACATGTTTATAAAACAATCTAAATATAAACAATAGAAAAATGAAGAAGTAAATATTATATTTATTATGTAATCCATGCACTGTGAACCAAGTTAAACATTTGTGAAAACTTTTAAATATTACCTGCACCAAACGTACCCTTCCGACCTTTGTATAGTAGAGCTCCTTTTAATCGCAACGAGTGAGAGAGTGTACTGAAAATAGATATTTTTAGGACTGCAACATTGTAAGATATTCTGGAATCTGATTGGTTCTCGTATTTTGTCGTGATGATTCTCAACTATCATAATGAAATGGATATACTGTAGTATCATCGGTCAATGAAACAACAAAAGAAAACCAGTTCTCTTTTGGTTTTTTCGCAAAAAAGTAGGTACTACACAGATACCGATTGGAATAATCTTTTATGATTTGTTTACCCTTCTCTTGTGTTTAGTTATGTAAAGTCAAGCATTTTTATGGATCGGTAATTCTCAGAAATCAAATGCGTAACAACGAAATTTCGTGAAATTGTTTTTACATTAACTATTCCCGTTATGTATGTGTGTTATGTATGCATGCTTAGATTGCTTAGGGAGGATCTCAATTCTCCGAGGATCTGAATTTTCCGTATGGTTGATGCGATATTGTCAAACAAAACTCAAATCGCCGAATCTCGGCTTGCAGGCCTACATATTTTCAAAATACTAAAACTTACGATGACCTTAACAAGTAAATACTCGTTGTGTGTGTGTGTTTTTTTTTTTTTTATAGCCTCGTACATCGTACATTATTTTAATTTAGTACTCTATACCTAATTGTTTTAGTTTTTTATACATTACAAATTATATTATGTACATTAAGTAGTCACCGTGGCAGAGTGAGTTAGCGCGCTAGGCATTGCACACATGGTGACCTGGGTTCGATTCCCAGCGGGGCAGGAATTTTTCTGCTCTGTACTTGGATGTTTGGGGTCCACTCATACCTCGTGAGGAAAAATGTGTAGTTACTTGTATGAGTAACGACCAGTGGCGGCATTACGAGAGTAAAAAGAAATTAATGTAATAGAATAATTCGAAATGTGAAGGAGGCTCTTAGTAATGCAGCGCTACCCACAAAAAATTGTGAAGAGGCCTTGGGCTTCACCACAAATAAAATCATACATAAGTATTATGTGCATTAGATCAAGTAGGTATTTTCAATATGATATTGTTAAAGATATTAGATATTTTATTGAATAATCTCACTCATATCTTTAAAAAAAGCTAGACGAAGAAAAATACATTCATCTATAAGACCAAATAACCTAAAAAAGATCGAAGAAAGAAAGGCAGCAAACACAGCCATTACGTATATTTCATTTGAGGAATCCCTGAGCTCTGATACTCGGAGAACATAGGTACTCTAATCGAAATTATATTGTGCGCTACCAATGACTTAAGGAGCTTATAACTCAAAAACCGTACATTTTTTGAAGACGGCTATTCTGACGAGGAATCATCTGACAAGACTCAGGAATATGTTCTGAAAGTTTCAGCTCGATAGAATAAAGCCTTAATAGCGATATATGTGATTACGTGAAGAAAAGTCGGTGAACGTCTAAAATCAACAAAAAATGTTATAACTCATAAATGGTTATAGTTATAAAAAAATTACACAGAATAAAAAAAGCTGTAAATTGGTCAAATAGTAAACATACAAAGTTTCAGCTTTCTATTATCAGCCGCATTTGAGATACAGGCAATACCGCCAAAGCGCCGCCGAGTGACCGCGGAAGTTTTTTTTTTGTTAAAACCTCGAGCTGCAAGCATGAAGAACCCATAACCAAAATGTCATAATTTTAACTTGAACCATATGCCCGTGGTAAGTCGAATGCGGAAAAAAAAAATAAAAATAAAGTATGAATCTTTTACTAATTTTGGGGGTGCTCGTAAAAGCGGTTAGGGGTGTCAGAAAAAGGTCAAATAAAAAGTAGTCATCTTCTATTCGACGAGGAAAACACGAATATGAAGAAAAAAGATTAAGAAGTTTTATTTAAGAAGGTCAAAATTACAAAAGAAAATACATACGAACTCGGTTTAGCGTAAGTATAGCACGCTCGTTTTGTTTATCTTGGCGTTGCAAAACTAGCGTTTTGCTTGATTATCATGCTCTATCGGTCTTACTCTTTTTTTTTAGATTGGTAGATTGGTTTAGAGGACTAGGCGGTCTTGTATGATATTCTGGTCGTTTGTCGTTATCTCTCACATACGAGCATGGGTAGGCAAGGTTACATCCTTTCTCCTCTCTCTATCTCTCTCTCTCTCTCTCTCTCTCTCTCTCTCTCTCTCTCTCTCTCTCTCTCTCTCTCTCTCTCTCTCTCTGGACCGCAATCAAAACTTTCTAGCATTCAGAGTATGAGAAGATTGACAAGTATGAGAAGAGTATGTTAAAAGATTACAGCTGATCAAATCCAGCTGGTTGGTTGCATCCGATTTAAGTATCTACAGCCATTCGTTTAAAATTTATTTTGGTAAGTAGATACAGGAAAAAAATCTGGTGTAAAAATCACACGACGTTTCTTATCCCCCAAAAGAAGTCGAATTTAATCAGCACCGCAAAATCATTGGATTTGATACGTCACAACTCCCATCTAGGATGAAAAATATAAAAGTTAGTCAAAGCGGGTCCCCCCCAAAATACCGGTAAATTGGGGCCGAGGTCCAAAAAGATCAAGATATCAAAAAAAACGATCAGAATAGACCCCTATTACACCTTCACCTTCACTGAGCAAGATACACCCCAAAAGATACCCTACACCTCCACCCCCAGGGAGCAAGATACACCCCGGAAGATACCCTACACCTCCACCTCCGTGAGGAAGATACACCCCGGAAGATACCCTACACCTCCACCTCCAGGGAGCAAGATACACCCCGGAAGATACCCTACACCTCCACCTCCAGGGAGCAAGATACACCCCGGAAGATACCCTACATCTCCACCTCCAGGGAGTAAGATACACAACGGAAGATACCTAACACCTCCACCTCCAGGGAGCAAGATACACCCCGGAAGATACCCTACACCTCCACCTCCAGGGAGCAAGATACACCCCGGAAGATACCCTACACCTCCACCTCCAGGGAGTAAGATACACCTCGGAAGATACCCTACACCTCCACCTCCAGGGAGCAAGATACACCCCGGTAGAAACCCTACACCTCCACCTTCGGGGAGCAAGATACACAACGGAAGATACCTAACACCTCCACGGTGTGATAGTCAAGTACAACTCACCCGGAAGTGTGCAGCCTCTAGTGATTCTCAAGGTCTCCGTTCTGTCTGAGGTTTGCCCTCTAGTTCAATGAAACCATCGAAGATACTAGTGGTCCCACGTGCTTAGCCACTTCAAGCCACACTCGTGGGCACCGTGCAAATAAATTGAATAATGAATTCATACAGACACAAAAAAATAACAACCCAAACACTTGATTTTTTTTCGGATTTTGCACTAGGTACTGGTTTGTTTTTATTCTGAATACAGAAATGTACTTTCTGTAGTGTCAAGCCTGCAACGAGGCGTATGGCTATCGTCGGCTTTCCAATAATCTTACGGACAGTAACAACTACGGTGACAAAGGTGATTGAGTAATGAAGAATGTCTTTCGAAATACCTACCTTGTTATCCTAAGCATGTGAAGGAGGTTTGTTTTAGGCGTGTATAGTACCATTAGTACCTATAAAGTGTTTAATTTTGGTAGCTGGGCATGACCTATCTATGTATGTCAGTCTATGTATTGAAGAGAATGCCAAAGGCATTATCACCACCCTTGATCAAACTTTGTTTATATTTAATTAATTATTCCTTTTGACTGCACCTGTATATAAAAAATTGTAAATAAAGATTGATCTAAATTGTTGAATAATATGTATAGCTACTGTATATCAATACCTCATAAATACCTACTTCAAAGCAGAATGAGTTAATTCTTTTAGTTTCCAAGTACATAAAACATGTATTTACAGTGCATTTTTGTATTTTCCAAGTACAGAATCTATAGCTAGACATTCCAGCAAACTTTAGAGGTAGCTGACATGAGGTTGTGTACTTGGCATTCTTTGTCAGTTCACGACATTGAAAAGTCAGTACAACAATGCATTCCATTGTAGATTATCCACCTTCCTTTTAGAGAACTCTGAAATTATGACGTAGGATATTGGTAGGTATAGGTATAAGTACAATATACTCAGATGTTTTCTTTCCCAACCTATTTTTCTCACGAAATCTCTTACAGGACAGAATAGGATATAGTAACATAATAGGTATAAGTATTTATCAGAGACTTGCAACTTTACAGTAGTACTCCAATGCCATCACATTTAGATTGACTTACATATTTGGTATTCTTAGTCCGGACGACCCAATACCTACTTCATGCAGGTAGATTTTCCCACACTAAGAGACTAAAGGCGGAATTCATAGACAAATTCTATAACACAACTCATTGCTAAGCGTCGGTTTTCCCTATCTGACACAGTACGCAATCCGTGACTTAACGTCACAGAGGTATTACAAAACGTCTATTAATTCCGCCCTACATGTGTGAGTGTGTGTGTGTGTGTGTGTGTGTGTGTGTGTGTGTGTGTGTGTGTGTGTGTGTGTGTGTGTGTGTGTGTGTGTGTGTGTGTGTGTCTGTGGGTGTGTGTCGTGTGTAAGAGAAAGAGAGAGAGTTCTAAAACGCTCAATTTGTCAGGAACAGTAACCCTGTTGCTGGTTACGCCGGCCGCTCCGTTACAAGAAGGAGAACAACTATTTGTGGTTGCCGTCAAACCCAGGACTCTCTGTATCTGCGTCCTGTGACTTCTTGCATCTACCGCTCTATCAGTGCTATCACTCTTCCAATAAAGTTCTAGTCGTGCTCTTACAGTTTGAGTAGCTAGGTCATTTCTCTTAAAGCTTTGAATAGTCATGAATGAATGGAAGGTCACAGGTACTTAGTTCAGTAGTAAATACGTTATTTCGTAATGACAAGGTAGGTATTCCAACTATGTGCCAACTACTCCCAATATTACCTTGCTTTCTCTCTCTCCCCTCTCTCTGAAACCAGCTTTATTTCAGATTTTTTTGCAAATTTAGTAAAAAATTGTAAGATGCTTCTAATCTTGCAGAGTACCTCTACCTGATGTAATATAATGATGTGATTTACAAATATACCCAAGTTTGGAATAACGAAAGAAAACATGGAAATTTGCAATATCAATGTTTTTAATTCAATTTAGGGGTTAGGGGTATGTCTATTACTTGAGATTCATGTAACTATTTTAGATAATTTTGATATTACCTACTACATACAACAATAACTGATTCTGCATAACCTGAAAGTTGCAAGTAAGGCTTCTTTTACGAGTAAAATTTCTAGCATTATATCACATTATTTATAATCATACAGAAAAAAAAGAAATAATTATGCATGTAATTACTAACATGCCTTTGCCTCCGTGATGTAACGATTGTTCAATTTTCGAACGAAAAATTCTGTTCTCTCCGAACCAGGTTAGGTTAATGGGGGAGCTGGTACGATTCTTAGTGAATGAAGGGTAAAACCTCCGTCCTGAAAAATTCAAATCATAATGTTCAAACCAAATAAAATCAAAGAGCAAAACAATATGCAAAGTTAATAATATGAATCGTAAATACGAATGCGAAAATTTTAGGATTTGAACTACTTGCAAAGAACTCATTGGTAGATACCTACATAATTATAATGTAGATAGTATAGATAATTATACCTACTTTAATTGTTTTGTTGTTGTTTATTTTTAAAAATAGAAGATGTAATGTTATTGAACACAATGGACAATTTATTCTTATCAGATGAAGATATTATTCAAATCTTTACCGTTATAATAATAATATTATAATATTATGACTTCGCATTTTCTTAACCGTGCCGAACTGACAAAAATATTGGCAATTTTTGTCGGTCCTTTAACATACAAAAGGATCACTTACCACTTCCGTACACTAACTTACCTACACTGGTAAATCTTCTCATCTTCTCTTCTGAATACATTGATCAGTGCCTGGACTGGATATAACAATACAACATATATGTATATTGTATATCTATATCTATAAAAGAAAGCTGTCTGTATGTATGTGTGTGTGTGTGTATGTATGTATGTTCTTTATACAAATCCACACCGTTTGACCGAGAAACCTGAAATTTTGCACATAGGTCCGCTTGGATCAGGAAATTCTTCTAGGCTAGATTATATCTCCCTGAGGTTAAGCTACAATGAGTAAGGATAAAAAATAGATGGGTGACGCAAAAAAAATGCACGTTTTTTGACATAAATGACATTTTTTCTCGAAATTTGTCGCGACGACCTATCAACTCAAAGCGAGAAAGTTTTAGGCAAGGGCTTGAGTTTTCAATTGACATATCGATCGCGAATTTCTGATGAGCCGTTCTTGAGCTACGCCGGGTAAGGTAAAAAAATGGATGGGTAACATGTAAAATATTCACGTTTTTTGACCTAAATGACATTTTTTCTCGAAATTTGAAGTGACGACCTATCAACTCAGAGCGAGAAAGTTTTAGGCAAGGGTTTAGGCTTTCATTTGACATATTGATCGCGAAATTCTGATGAGCCATTCTTGAGCTACGCCGGGGAAGGCCAGAAAATAGATGGGCGACAAAAAATATTCAGGTTTTTTTTTCAAACCTAAATGACATTTTGTGTGTGTGTGTGTGGTGTGTGTGTGTGTGGTGTGTGTGGTGTGTGGTGTGTGTGTGTGTGGTGTGTGTGTGTGTATGGTGTGTGTGTGGTGTGTGTGTGGTGTGTGTGTGTGGTGTGTGTGGTGTGTGTGTGGTGTGTGTGTGGTGTGTGTGTGGTGTGTGTGTGTGTGGTGTGTGTGTGGTGTGTGTGTGTGTGTGTGTGTGGTGGTGTGTGTGGTGTGTGTGTGTGTGGTGTGTGTGGTGTGTGTGTGTGGTGTGTGTGTGGTGTGTGTGTGTGGTGTGGTATGTGTGGTGTGTGTGGTGTGTGCGGTGTGTGCTGTGTGTGTGGTGTGTGTGGTGTGTGTATTGTGTAGTGATGTGTGTGTGTGGGTGGGTGTGTGTGTGCGTTGTGTGTGTTTTGATGGGCTGGCGAAGCGGCGGGTGTAACCCGCTAGTCTATATCTATAAAAGAAAGCTGTCTGTATGTATGTGTGTGTGTGTGTATGTATGTATGTTCTTTATACAAATCCACACCGTTTGACCGAGAAACCTGAAATTTTGCACATAGGTCCGCTTGGATCAGGAAATTCTTCTAGGCTAGATTATATCTCCCTGAGGTTAAGCTACAATGAGTAAGGATAAAAAATAGATGGGTGACGCAAAAAAAATGCACGTTTTTTGACATAAATGACATTTTTTCTCGAAATTTGTCGCGACGACCTATCAACTCAAAGCGAGAAAGTTTTAGGCAAGGGCTTGAGTTTTCAATTGACATATCGATCGCGAATTTCTGATGAGCCGTTCTTGAGCTACGCCGGGTAAGGTAAAAAAATGGATGGGTAACATGTAAAATATTCACGTTTTTTGACCTAAATGACATTTTTTCTCGAAATTTGAAGTGACGACCTATCAACTCAGAGCGAGAAAGTTTTAGGCAAGGGTTTAGGCTTTCATTTGACATATTGATCGCGAAATTCTGATGAGCCATTCTTGAGCTACGCCGGGGAAGGCCAGAAAATAGATGGGCGACAAAAAATATTCAGGTTTTTTTTCAAACCTAAATGACATTTGTGTGTGTGTGTGTTGTGTGTGTGGGGGTGGTGTGTGTGGTGTGTGTGTGTGTGTGTGTGTGTGTGGTGTGTATGGTGTTGTGTGGTGTGTGTGTGGTGTGTGTGTGTGGTGTGTGTGGTGTGTGGTGTGGTGTTGTGTGTGGTGTGTGTGTGGTGTGTGTGTGTGTGGTGTGTGTGTGTGTGTGGTGTGTGTGTGTGTGTGTGTGTGGTGTGTGTGTGTGGTGTGTGTGTGTGGTGTGTGTGGTGTGTGGGTGTGTGTGTGGTGTGTGTGTGGTGTGTGTGTGTGTGGTGTGGTATGTGTGTGTGTGTGGTGTGTGCGTGTGTGCGTGTGTGTGCGTGTGTGTGGGTGTGTGTGGATGTGTGTATGTGGATGTGTGTGTGTGGGTGGGTGTGTGTGTGCGTTGTGTGTGTTTGATGGGCTGGCGAAGCGGCGGGTGTAACCCGCTAGTATTGTATAATTGTATATACATATCTCGGCACTTGTTCTGTCTGTAATCAGACCCTACTGATTCTGTTATCTGGGAAAGAAGTGTTTGAAACAAGAACTTTCGTTCGGGTTTTATTGTACTAAACTTCTTCCTGATTCTTGTAGATCAGTTTTATACTTATAATTACGTTTTATTACCTGTAAAGTACAGAATGTATTGCAACCGGTCACTCTTTTTACTGTAGATACATATCTATCTATATCTATAAAAGAAAGCTGTCTGTATGTATGTATGTATGTATGTGTGTGTGTATGTGTGTATGTATGTTCTTTATACAAATCCACACCGTTTGACCGAGAAACCTGAAATTTTGCACATAGGTCCGCTTGGATCAGGAAATTCTTCTAGGCTAGATTATATCTCCCTGAGGTTAAGCTACAATGAATAAGGATAAAAATGGATGGGTGACGCAAAAAAAATGCACGTTTTTTGACATAAATGACATTTTTTCTCAAAATTTGTCGCGACGACCTATCAACTCAAAGCGAGAAAGTTTTAGGCAAGGGTTTGAGCTTTCAATTGACATATCGATCGCGAATTTCTGATGAGCCGTTCTTGAGCTACGCCGGGTAAGGTAAAAAAATGGATGGGTAACATGTAAAATATTCACGTTTTTTGACCTAAATGACATTTTTTCTCGAAATTTGAAGTGACGACCTATCAACTCAGAGCGAGAAAGTTTTAGGCAAGGGTTTAGGCTTTCATTTGACATATTGATCGCGAAATTCTGATGAGCCATTCTTGAGCTACGCCGGGGAAGGCCAGAAAATAGATGGGCGACAAAAAATATTCAGGTTTTTTTCAAACCTAAATGACATTTTGTGTGTGTGTGTGTGTGTGTGTGTGTGTGTGTGTGTGTGTGTGTGGTGTGTGTGTGTGTATGTGTGTGTTATGTGTGGTGTGTGTGTGTATGGTGTGTGTGGTGTGTGTGGTGTGTGTGTGTGTGTGGTGTGTGTGGTGTGTGTGTGTGTGTGGTGGTGTGTGTGTGTGTGGTGTGTGTGTGTGTGTGTGTGTGGTGTGTGTGTGGTGTGTGTGTGTGGTGTGGTTGGTGTGTGTGTGGTGGTGTGGGTGTGTGCGTGTGTGTGCGTGTGTGTGCGTATGTGTGGGTGTGTGTGGATGTGTGTTGTGGATGTGTGTGTGTGTGTGTGTGTGTGGGTGGGTGTGTTCGTGTGTGTGGGTGGGTGTGTGTGTGCGTTGTGTGTGTTTGATGGGCTGGCGAAGCGGCGGGTGTAACCCGCTAGTATTTTATAAATAGTGTAAGAGTATGTAGGATTACACCACATCATTAATTAGGGGTGTATTCTACAGAGTAACGGATCTACTTTCAGATTAACTTTAATTTGCCTTTTTAGTGCTCTTGATCACTAAATTAATGATTCATTCAGTTTATTGCAGACATTGAAATTGAGAGTAAATGTTGGCTTGACTTTTTACAACAAAAAAAAAAGAGTTTGTTGCCCAATGTACAAAAAATCTTTTTTTCATACACAGGTGAATAACAGTTTCTTATAATAAACCTATACCTACATAAATATATGAGTTAGATTTAGTTCACTGTTATGGAATTGGTCACAGTGCATGCTTTTCCTGTCATTGACATCCTCAGTCTTATATACATATACCTAGTATACAAGACCTACATAATGAATACATACCCATAGCATATAATATGTATTGTATATGAATGGTCATTATACAATATTGGATGCTCATACTACATAATATATGTCCCTGTCCTGTAACCATAACCATACTAACATGCGTCACGGTCATCGGCAGTGTCGGTACCTTCTTATGATATGTCAAGCCCAGTGATTTCTACCTTCGGAACCCTAATGGGACATATTATGGTTACTCCTTGATGAGAGCCAATTTGTTTCCTTGGGAACTGAATCAAATACTCGTATATACATATAAACAATGAATAGAGACTAGCTGTAACTAAAAATGGCTAGATAACTGTAATAGAGACCTATCCAAAATAATTGCAGTTTCCGTGGAGTAGGTAAATGGAGCATAATGCATTGCTGCAAGCAACAAACAATAGACGTCCATACGCGTGCATGTCGGGCATATAACAACAGTATTGTGCATTCAGTCTTGCATGCCAGCATGGGTAACTCTTGTGCATTCCAAGCATATTTTCTCCCCTGAGAATGATAATAAAATAGTCGATTAAGGATTAGGTGAAGAAGATTGCTGAAAGCAATAACGATGCCTTTTGGGTAGAACAATGAATATTCGATTATTTTGTTACTTCTGTCCAACTTATTGTTTATTCCTCGTAAGTAAACATTTTAGTTGTAGATCAGTGCCGGATTTATTCACAAAAAAACCGGCATTTGTTCAGAAAAAAAAAACATTTCTGAAGTCTTGAAACGCGAAGCTAAAAATTCGCGCCAAACGTGTCTTTTTCATACTAAAGTACTAAACCCTAAACCTTCAGTTAGGTATTGTGTAGGTATACAAACGTGATACACTAATATTTTATGAAATCAGTTTAAAATTTCTTTCCTTTGTCCTGCAGTCAGTAGAATGATAACATATTACCTCTTTATTTTTTAAGTTTAGTATCATACCTTACGACATGTAAGTATCATATTCACCATTAGTTGGTTTCAAATTACACTATATAGGCCTAGTTATAGCTAGATCGTTTCAACTTTCTAGTGCACAACAGTTCTCTGTAGCTTAGGTAGGTAAACTAGGGGTTTCCCATCGCCAAGTTGTGGGAAAGATACATTCTATTGGAACACCTAAAGCTTGGATTCATGGTCATACCCAGGCTCAGAGTTAAGGAGAGTAAAGTTGGGGGCATATAAAAGTTTCAAAAATACTTTTCCATTCAATCATAAATATTCTCCATTGGAGGTAGAGCTACAGGCATATTTTGGGCCTTCTTATTAGTAATGATCACATTACTATAGGTCCCTACAAATTAAAGTTTTGTGATTTGTGTAGCTAATAGTCAGGGTGAAATTCGTTTATAATCGGTCAATAGTTCAGCAGAGTTCATCATTTCAGACCTGAATTTTGAAAATAGTTCTATATGGCTACGGATTCATTCATTTGAGAGAAATAGAGAAACTATCCTTCCCTGTCGCCTTGCTATTGCTATAGTTGTACCACGTGACCCCTATGGAAATATTTCTCTTGTGAATTTCTTCATCTTAATGTACCTACATAAATGTTTTCCTGATGTGTCTATTTAGTAGAAGAAAAATGAAAGGGAAAATATGTGCACCTCTATCTCATTAACATGCAAGGAGTTGCCTACTTACACATAGGTATGTATCTATTCTTAACTTGGCATGCATTATTGGAAACATTGATGACTAGTTTAATATCTACCATGTGTCAATCGTGGAATCATTTATATCGTATTTCTTACGTGTTTTGCATTGATTTTTTACTTTCCTTATCCTATAATAAGGAAAGTATTGTATTCGTCGAAAATTTGACCTACCCAGCTTTTCACATTTCTGGACGAATCATAGCCTCAGGATACGAAAAAAGTTGTTTTCAGCCATTGGTCCGTGCGTCTGTCTGTGTGTGTGTGTGTGTGTGTGTGTCTGTGTGTGTGTGTGTCTGTGTGTGAACAGGATATCTCAAGAACGGTAAGAGCTAGAGACTTGAAATTTGGTATGGTAATTAATTTTATGCACCAGACGAACCATGAAACTTTTGGTTGAAATCGGCCGCATTCTGCGGCCGCAGGGCCGCAATATTGGCCGCAAGCACCGCTTCTTTGAATTGGTTAAAGATACAAAAAAAGTTAGAGAACAACATTTTCTCAGATTAAAAAAATAATAGGGTTCACTCTGATCATTTTTTTGATATCTTTAACTTTTTTGAAACCGGCCCCAATTTACCGGTATTGTAGGGGGACCCGATTGGACTAACTTTTTTATTATTCATCCTAGATGGGGGTTGTGATATATCAAATTAAATGATTTTGAAGTGCTGATCACGAATTTGGCATTGATTTTTAGTTATCTGTTACCGTTCAGTCACCAGTGGCGGAATTCGACTCCTTTTTGGGAGATAAGGAAAGTCGTGTGATGTTTACACCAGATTTTTTATTAATTGACCCAGCAGCTAAATGGGGAGTATTGTGTCACTTCTTGCATACTATCCTACGGGATCGGCATGGCCAAGCTACAACGACCACTGGTCTCTAGAGCAGCGGTCGGCAACCTGGGGTCCGCGGACCTCCGGGGGTCCGCGAGAGCTAAATTGGGGACCGCGAAGCCATTTCAGGATTTAAAAAAAGAAGAAGAAAAATAGCTCATGAACTCGAATCATAAATAGTCTAAAGTACCCTACTTCCCCCTAACTCTCAATGTCTAGCTTTGTATAATGTGGGGGTCCCTTAAATTTTTTTGAGATAAGCAAGGGGTCCGCGTAGTTCAAAAGGTTGCCGACCGCTGCTCTAGAGTGCCTGTTGTCTCATGGCTACCATATAAAAACCGTTGTGAAACACTCATCCTTATTTTAAGAGTACTGAATGTATGATGAACCAGAATTTGCACATGGTACCATGTGCAAATTCTGTGTAGGTAAGTGTATGAATCACTCACGTCTCGGTATTATTCGCATCAGAATTATTATTTTTCATAGTAATTATCTCATTCATTCTACTTGCATTTTATACTTACTTCCTACTACGTCACTCAGATTCAAGTACATACATAATGACGTGAGTTGTGACACTACACACTACCTATATAATCATAGATTATACAAAATTAATAAATTTAAAGACAAGTAGGTAGTACCTCGTTTGGATTATTCTAAATAGAGTAGGTTCCTCAAAACTACCTATCCACAGTACCAACTATGATTGTCGTACAAAATTAAATCATTCCTCACATTAGTTGTAATAAAGTAAATAAATTATCACTTATGTACCTAACAATAGTAGGTAAGTAGGTATAAATGCCATTCTTAGTGCTTACTGAGTCAAAAAAGTTTTACAGTTTTCCATAGCTGTACAGTGTACGTGGCCATGCCTTGGGCTACCAAAGCGTCCTTGTACATAATGAACCGTTTTAATCGATCCAATCAAATATCTCAAAAAATATACTAAAATTTATGAAGGTCACTATTTTGTGTCCCCTTTGGAGCTATACAAATATTCCCTGAAGAGAATTTTCTATCTTCAGTAGTTTCGGAGATATTTGACTAGATTGATTAAAATGGTTCACCCTGTATACCACTATTCAATTTGCAAGAATATCGTCTTTGTATTATAAGGATCGAGCACCTGGAAAAAGAAGCTTTTTCTAACTGTCAATCTCTACTAGTGCAAACCATGCACCACGAACTTGGTTGTGGTTTTCAGAACCAATGGAAATCTTTTTGTTTAATGAACCATTCAAATCCTGCTCCTCATAGAAAACTATTGATGGTTAACAAGTCAGAGCTATAGAAGGCTTTAGCAATTACTGAATCAATAAGTAGACCTCCATTATAATATACGATATCTTCGTAATCTGTGGTAAGTTCAATGTAAGGAATAACTGTACTGAATAACACCTATGAATGTTCTATGCAATTACCTCGAGCGTTAAAGAAGCGAACTTGCAAGCTGTAGGTTGGT